>JAOXOE010027096.1:0-19423 GCA_028565055.1 Phoeniculus purpureus
AGGATGCCATTGGCCTTCTTGGCCACCTGGGCACACTGCTGGCTCATGTTCAGCCAGCTGTCGATCAACACCCCCAGCTCCTTCTCCACCAGGCAGCTCTCCAGCCACTCTCCTTCAAGCCAACATGAGTTTTAAATCCAGAAGCCAGGGGGAATAAACACAACATTAGGTCTAATTCTTCTCCCATCTCCTGCCTCACTGTACTGAGATTTATCTCACTAAATGATAAGTGGTTTGAGAATGGCTATTTCTCACTGGTTTATAGCACCAAACACATGGGACATGAACCAGCCAGGGCCAAGGGGCAGGGTCATAATGTGAGTGAGTGGTAATCACTTAATTAAGGGTCATTAGTTATGGTAAGGAATAACCAGCCAGTCAAACACCTCTCCTCGGTTTCCTTAGTTCCTACCTCTTTTATGCCAATTCCAAGTATCTTCAAATCACCACAACACAACTACAGCTATTTCTTTGCTCTCTCACTATTCCCCCCCTACACAAACCTCTTCATCTCTTTCTGTCCTTGAGACATTTGGTCAGTAATGCATGAGGGAACTGCAATCTCTATTTCTTATAGTTTTTCCAATATCATTCTAAAAGACTTGTCCAGCATCACACAACATGCTGGAGGAAAAACCGAGACCTAACCCTTTCCTGCAGAATGTCTGGTGCCCTTAATGGTGACACCAGTCCCTCTCGATTACATAAATAACTGCCACAACCAAACTAGAAATCCACATTCTGGCACTTGGTCTACACTTAGCAAAGGGCAAAGCACAACATGGCCCTAGTCTCAACTGCAGGATTAGGCAAATACACTAGTTGTTACTGTTATTGTCTTGTCAGAGCAAACATGAAAAACTGAAAATCTCACGGAGCAGGGCTTTACTGTTCCCACTGATTTAAACTGTTCAGTGCTCCAGCTCACTTCAGTGAAGGCAAATAAACACACAATAAACACGCACAAAGGTCAACAAAAACTGTTTTAAGCCCGGTAACAGACTACAAGTAAGGCTTAAAATATCATACAGGGCTTTTCACTTCCCCTTGCACTTTGGCTGGTGTTCTCAGAACCTGGTCAAGCAATTTGTTAGGAAGAACTGGTAGCACTGTGGCACAAGTGTCAGTTTTCTCATGATTTCACTTACAGTGCAATGTAGGCACAGACCCAGAAATTAATTATAATTGTTTCATTTTAAAATTAACCTTCTCTCTTCATCTGAGTTATAGTGATTCTGATTCTGTAACTTCTCCAGTGAAGTGATCCTGCTGTGGCAGGGGGATTGGACTAGATGATCTTCCGGGGTCCCTTCCAATCCCTAATGATTCTATGAGAAGTGAACAAAGCTCAAACCTTCACGGAACCAGCTCTCTCATAAACTAATGACTCAGAGCCACCTAGCGGCTCTTCACAGAATCACAGAACATCAGGGACTGGAAGGGACCTCCAAAGATCATCCAGTTCAATCCGCCCACCACAGCAGGATCCCTTAGATCGGGTCACACAGGAACATGGCCAGGTGGGTTTTAAACATCTCCAGAGAAGGAGACTCCACAATCCCCCTGGGCAGCTCTACCAGGGCTCTGGCAACCTCACTATAAATAAGCTCCTTCTCACACTGATGTGGAACCTCCTCTGTTCCAGCTCACACCCATTGGCCCTCGTTCTATCATTGGGTGCCCCTGAGCAGAGCCTGGCTCCATCCTCCTGACACCCATCCTTCACACATTTATAACCATTAATGAGGTCACCTCTCAGTCTCTTTTTTTTCCAAGCTCAAGAGATCCAGCTCCCTCAGCCTCTCCTCATCAGACTTTCCCTCCAGTCCCTTTCCCAGCCTTGTTGCTCCTCTGGACCCACTCCAGGCCCTCAATCTCTTTCTTGAAGTGAGGGGCCCAGCACTGCCCCCAGTACTTGAGGTGAAGTCTTGAGATTTATATATAGAAAAGATGTCATCAGTCAAGACCTGAAAATGAATCATCTGGATCACATGAAGAAAGCAAGTGATTGTAAGAGGGTAATCTACTGTTTTAGAACTAGAGATATTAGCCTTTTGAATATTTTAATGTATTTTTCATACTTTAATATTACTTGATACTGACACTGGTGTAGTCAATCACTCAACAGGAGCCATTACAGAAATAATATCATAATATTTGAATATTATTCTGCACATTGACTTCTCAAAATAATCTGTTTCCTGAGATTTCTGCGTATCTTTTATCTAGGAATCTACTTGTAGATCGCATCAAACTGTATAAAACTTCCACCCAGTTCCATCCATTGCTTTACTTGGGGATGAAGTTGGTGTAGGAGAGACAAAAGGTTCCTTTGGAAATTGTGGGAATAATGTGCTTTATAGCAGGGCAGCAAATCACACTAAAATAAAATACCCCATGAAACAGGCAGTTCTCTCTACTCAGCTTTTCACACTTGGATGCTGGCAGTAACTGCTGACCAATGTTCTGAGAGTTATTGCCATCCTATCTGATGGTTCAGCAGCACTGCACTCCTCATAATCCTAATAAAGTGCAACAGGCAAGTTTTCCCTCTCTTCTTGTGAGTCTAAGTGGTCTTTATTCTAAATAAACTCTTCAATAAAAGGTTTTAAAATCAGACCCAAATCAATCAATCACACCTCAATCAGATCCCAAATCTACTAATTAGTTTTGTCTGCTTGAATGATTCAATGTCTTTCTTGACTTGAAGTGCCCAAACCTGCCCCCAGTACTCAAGGGGTAGCCTCACCAGTGCCTAGTACATGGGGAGAATTACATCCCTACTCCTGCTGGCCACATTATTACTGATACAGGGTCAATTACCACCCAACACCCCCAGATCCTTTTCCACTGAGCAGCTCTCTAGCACCTCTCCCTCAAGTCTGTAGCTGCAGATGGTTGTTGTGACCAAAGTGCAGCACCTGGCCTCGTTAAACCTCACACAACTGACCACAGCCCATTGATCCAGGCTGTCCACATCCCTCTGCATGGCTTTCTAGCCCTCAAGCAGATCAACACACCCACTCAGTTTAGTGCCATCTGCAAACTCATTGAGGGTGCACTCAGTTCCCTCATCCAGATCATTAAGATGTTGAGCAAGACTGGCCCAGATACTGGTTCCCCCAGCATTTCCACACTCTGTCTAATAGTTTAGATAGTCCTGAAATGTTTTCAGTTCTAAGTGTAAGTGGGGCTAGGAGAGCTGCTTTTAAAATGCCACAAACATTGCTCAGTAATCACATTTGTCTTTCCAAGCACTAATCAGAAAGAGATGTTTACAAGTCCAGCATGAGATGGTTTGTATTCATCTGATCAAACATTTAATAAGTCAAGAGGGCAGCAGCTCCAACTGATTAGAGTGCTTAAGGACTCTGATTCATCACACCTTTGTTGGTAACCCAAACTGCAGATGTAACCTTGCCATGCTGTCAGTCTAGCAGACATTAGCAACATCAGTGTGGAAATCTTGAGGAGATTAAATGTCAGTGCAATTAATTGCAGATAATGAAAGGCAAAATATGCTGAGGAGTCCAGGTTTTAATAAATGTTCCAAAGCAGGGGTGAAGAAGGCTGATGACAAAATTCATGCTGCAAGCAATTAATTACGCGATGGGATGTTGATGGGAAAGAGAAAGCTTGATCAGAACTGTTTGGCTAGGCAAATTCTTCTGATTCTATGTTCTGCACAATTAGCTCACAACGGCCCATCAACACTTCTCTGCTGAAGCATAAATGACAAAGTCCTACAGGATTTGTTTTTATTTTTGTTTTAACTCCTATTCTGTTTAAGTCCTTTTACAAAGTCACTAGAAGGGCTGGTCTTGGCTTCTGCACTATTTTTACTTGTGGTTGGTGAGATAACCTGTTAGGACATGTTGACTTGAATAAAAGTTCCATGTTATTGTTTATTCACTATACAACTGGTGAAAGTTAATTCTTTAAGTATTTTTATATCTCAAAATTAGTTTAACTGAACATTGGCTCTTTTCAGAGCACTCAACATAAAAGAAGCAGGATGTGACACAAATCATCAGGCTGTGCTGCCATTGAGGGGTAGCTGAACAGGCTGGAGAGCTGGGCAGGGAGACATCAAATGAACTACAACAAGGGCGGTATAGAGTCTGGCATCTGGGCAAGAACAACCCCAGTTGCCAGTATAGGGTGGGGACTCACCCATTGGACAGCAGCATAGGAGAAAGGGACCTAGGGATCCTGGTGTCCAGCAGGATGGCCAGGAGCCAGCAATGGGCCCTGGTGGCCAAGAAGGCCAATGGCATCCTGGGGTGGATCAGAAGGGAGGTGTTTAGCAGATCGAGAGAGGTTCTCCTCCCCCTCTACTCTATGCTAGTGAGACCACATCTGGAATATTGTGTCCAGTTCTGGGGCCCCCATTTCCAGAAGGACACAGAACTGCTGGAGACAGTCCAGCTCAGAGCTACAAAGGTGATGAAGGGAATGGAGCGTCTCCCTGCTAAGGAAAGATTGAGGGAGCTGGGTCTCTTGAACTTGGAAAAAAATGGAGACTGAGGGGTAACCTCATTAATGGTTATAAATATGTGAAGGATGGGTGTCAGGAGGCTCTGCTCAGTGGCACCCAATGATAGGATAGGGCACCCAATGATAGAATAGGGCAATGGGTGTGAATGAGAACAGAGCAGGTTCCACATCAGTCTGAGAATTAACTTCTTCCCAGTGAGGGTGACAGAGCACTGGAAGGGGCTACCCCAGGGGGGTTGTGGAGTCTCTTTCTCTGGAGATGTTTAAAACCCACCTGGCCATGCTCCTGTGCAACTGGATCTAGGGGATGCTGCTATGGCAGGGGGATTGGACTGGATGATCTTTCAAGGTCCCTTCCAATCCCTAATGTTCTGTGATTTTTAGATGTTTTCCGCCTGCAAGCACCATTTGTTGTATTTAGAAGTTTCCTCACCGGTTAACAAGAGCCCACCTCCTCCTCTCTTCCTGCTGGGCTAACTAAGCAAAACACTGAGGGTGACTTTATCTAAGATATGAGCTAGATTGGTTAATTACAGGAACCAGTTGATGCAAAACAGAAAGCAGGAATTGTGTTTTTTCCCTGCCTCCAAAGATGATAAATGAGGTAGAAAAATAAGTAAGTGCCAGGAAAGGCATCTCCTGCACTAAATTACATTACTACCAGTATGACTGTGAATTTAAAACACACTTGAACATTCAAAAGTTAGGAAATGCAAAGTTATGGTTTGCATAGGCACCATAATCCATGTTCTTGCTCTCGTGCATTATTCTGCACTAAATCTACAGGAATGACACAGGTATGTTACGGTTTATAAAGGATTTGTTTGTAATTCTTGACTAGAGAACACAAGCTCATACAACAAACACAGAATCAGAGATCCATAAAATCATTCAGGTTGAAAAAAAAAAAACAGCCTTGAAATCATCGAGTCCAACCACTAACCTCACTCTGCCAAGGTCACCACTAGACCAGATCTCTCAGCACCACACCTAAATGATCTTTAAACACCTCCAAGGACTGGGACTCAACCCCCTCCCTGGGCAGCCACTCCAGTTCCGCTATATCTTTCTTGAGCTAAGGTGCCCAAAACTGACCCCAGTACTCAAGGTGACACCTCACCAGTTCTGAGAGTACAGGGAGACGATTATCTGCCTAGACCTGCTGGCCAGGATGCCATTTGCCTTCTTGGCCACACTGCTGGCTCATGTTCAGCTGCTGTCAACCAACACCCCCAGGTCCCTTTCTGCCAGACAGCCTTCACCAAGACCATAGCATTGCAGGGGGTTGTTGTGGCCCAAATACAGGACCTGGCACTTGGCTCTGTTGAAGCACAGAACACTGACTTCAGCCTATTAATCCAGTCTAAGTCTCTCAGCATTTTCCCTTAGTGTTCCCACTAGCAAGCAATACATGGATGGCTAGAAAGTCATTTTAGAGCCCATGCAGTGCATCACAGAGGTCTGAGAACAAGCAGGCAGCAGGGCTGGGAACACATTCCTGCCATTGGCATTCTGCAAGTCTCCCCATTAGCATCAGCCAGCATTTCTTCTTCTGCATTGCCACAGAAGCACAGGATCGTTTAAAGGGAGAGATAAATAGGAAGCTCTAGGCTAATGCATGTCTTTTACGATTTATACACATGCATGGAATGTAATCTAACCAGAGCTGAAAAAAAGAGCAAATGATGTTTTACTGGCAAAGAACGAGCAAATAAAAGGAAGACAAAAGATGGCAATTGCTAAGAAGATTTATATTTAGTGCAGAAACACCCACACTGGTTGTAAAAGGAGCAAAGAGCATCAGGAACAATGCAACATTCTCCAACAAGCTTTTGCCTTGAAGGCAATGAGACTGAGTTTGCAAAAGGAAGGGTTTATTACAGATGGGTGATGCCTTGAAAATTCAGAGAAGGGATAAAACAAGCAAAGACTTTCTGCTTGGAAAAACGCTGTGGATGTGGTCTACCTAGACTTCAGGAAAGCCTTTGCTTTGACAAGGCTCTAACACAGCCCAAGGAGCACAACCATGAGTTGAAAACACAGCTTCTTATTATTGGATTCTGCATAGCACAAGGTTAAGCCTACATAATTCATTATATAACTCATGACCACAGAGGCAAAGGAGACTACCTCTGATCAGAAATACCCCAAAAGAAAACCCAGAGGTAATGAGAAAGTCCACAATAAAAGGAAAACTCATCCAAATCTACTAGCCATTAAACTTACAGTCCACCAGGTTAAGTCCATTATCAACAGGAGCCTGTCCACAGACACAAAGAAATCCATCAAGAGAGGCAGCATAGCTCTATCTCCCTCTAGCACAGCAATATGTCCAACAGAAATCCTCTGTAAGCAGCCTGTCTCTTATACTGTGCTCCTGCTTCAAACATTTCCTCCTGAAACCAAACTCCTGTCACCATCTGAAGCAAAACACCTCTTGCCATCCAGTCCAGATTCTCTCTCAAAGTTGCCTGCCTCTGGAAGGGAGCCAGGGGAGTATCCTCTTCTACACTCCCCCATTAGTATCTGGACATTGGCAGTCTCTCACAGGGAAAAGGTATCACCCCTCAGTTCTTAGCACATAGTCTCCCACGGCATCCTCCTGGAAAAGCTGGCAGCCCATGGCTTGGATGGGTGCACTCTCTGGGTTAAAAACTGGCTGGATGACCAGGCACAGACAGTGGTTGTGAATGGTGACTGCACTGGTCACTAGTCAGTGTCCAGTGGTGTTCCCCAGGGATCAGTACTGGGCTCAGTTCTATTCAACACCTTGATGACCTGGATGAGGAGATTGAGTCTATCCTTAGTAAATTCATGAATGACACCAAGTTAGGTGGGGAGTGTTGATCTGCTGGAAGGGAGGAAGATACTTCAGAGGGACCTGGACAGGCTGGATCGATGAACTGAAGTCAATTGGATGAGGTTTAACAAGGTTTGGTGGTTGGACTTGATCTTATAGGTCTCTTCCAACTTTATTGATTTTATGAATCTATGAATTGTAAAAATTAGAACAATACTGGTTTGACTGCGACAGTCCCAGTGCAAAGCATTCTGCTGTTGTTCAAAAGAGCCTTGATCATTTAATTGAATCACATTATCTCTTCTGCAAGCCATTGCAGGTGGCAATTTCCATGGTCACCTTAGCAAAGTAGGAGATAGAGACCCTTCTGAATGGTCTCTGTTCTATTTTTAAGTCAGGCAGCCACACATTTGTCATATCTCAAACAGAATCATAGATTCATTAATGTTGGAAGAGACCTACAAGATCATCAAGTCCAATGGTCAACCCAACCCCACCCTGCTCACTTAAAACAGATAAATAAGGGGAAATTTCAGGGCAGAAGAGCACATTCAATGCCTGTCTAACTGAAAAGGAGAAGTATTTGCAGGTAATAACAGACTTCTTTGATTTTTGCCTTCAACAAAGCAGTGGCAGCAGAGGAAAGGGCAAAAAGAACACAGGAGAGGATCAATAGAGTATTGCCACAGATGGCAATTTGTGCAGAGAGATGTCTGTATCTGGAAGCTGCTTTCACTAGGTATCCAAGATAAAAGAGGACACTTTCTAACGAGAAAGGGCCATCAGATGGCAGAAGCACTAACTGGTGAGGCACAGGGAATCACAAGACACAAACGAGTCAGGAAGTTGGGTTCTGGAACAGACTCTGAATTTCTTGTGTAATTCCATGTGTAATTTAAACTCCACAACAAGTTTTTCAGCTGATTGCATTCACAAAGGTTGAACAGTTGAATTCAAAGTCATTTTAAAGGCATTTTTAAGGGTAACTTGAAGTTTTCTGTTTTATATGTAAAAGCATAAAGTTTTCCTAAGCAAACATCATGTTAATCTCTTGTTTCTCAACTTCATGGTGTGATAATGAAAAGTTTGCAGCTTACAATGGAAATTACTGTACTTTGAGCCAAAGGAAAGAAAAATGAGTTATGAAACTAACAATTCAAAGACACAGAAAAATACAAGTAGAGAGTTAGAGCTGAGTGAACAAGCACATTTCAGAGAGCTACATGAAGAAGCCAAAGATCTGTTCTATAGGCCTCAGAACACGATGATTTATTACTGTTAGCTTATAAAAGGAGGACAACAGAACACATTCTAACGTTGTTACCTTGTATCACAGAATCACAGAACATTAGGGATTGAAAGGGGCCTCGAAAGATCATCCAGTCCAACCCCCCTGCCATAGCAGGATCCCCTAGATCCAGTTGCTCAGGAACATGTCCAGGTGGGTTTTAAATGTCTCCTGAGAAGGAGACTCCACAACTCACCACGGGCAGCCCCTTCCAGTGCTCTGTTATCCTCACCATGAAGAAGTTCCCTCTCAGATTGATGCAGAACCTCCTCTGTTCCAGCTCACATCCACTGCCCCTTGTCTTATCATTGGGTGTCCCTGAGCAGAGCCTCCTAACTCCCACCCTTCACATATTTATAACCATTAATGAGGTCACGCCTCAGGCTTCTTTTCTCCAGGCTCAAAAGACACACCTCCCTCAGCTTTTCCTCATCAGGTTGATGCTCCCCTCCCTTCATCATCTTTGTGGCTCTGTGCTGGACTCTCTCCAGCTGTTCCCCGTCCTTCTGGAATTGAGGGGCTCTGAACTGGACTCAACATCCCAGCTGTGGTCTCCCCAGGGCAGAGTAGAGGGGGAAGAGAACCTCTCTCCATCTACTAACCACCCTTCTGATCCACCCCAGGATGCCATTAGCCTTCTTGGCCACAAGGGCCCACTGCTTTCTGCTGGCCACAAGCCCCCTTAGGTCCCTTTCTCTTACGCTGCTCTCCAAAAGGTCAGTCCCCAACTTATACTGGTACCTGGTGTTGTTCTTGCCCAGACGCCAGACTCTACACTGCCCTTGTTACAGTTCATATCAGGCAATGGGTACCTTTCTACCTGCCATTTCAAGGAAACTCCGTAGCTAGTCTTGGCTGAAAGAGCCCTTGAGGAAAATGAAATGGATAATTCTCTGTCTTTCAGTGTAATCAACATCTGCAGAAGCCTGAATGTACTGCATAAATGAGGAAGAAAAGGTGAAACCACATAAACTCTTCAAAAACTTGGAAATGGAGGTGGAATTCGAGCTTCTATGAGTATTTTCTATTTATTTTGTTGATATCAAGCAATTCAACCCATTAGCAATTCACGTCACGCGCTCACACTGATTGCCACACCTTGTGAAATTGCCATGTACGGCCGTAAGTACTCTTCAAACCAGGGGTAAAGCTGCCCGGCTCATCAATAAACATGAAAGAGCAACCTTACAGAAACTCAGCCATGACATATTCAATTATTTCGGTGGGATAAAGCAAGTGTTTGCATTACCCTTTCAGAATAAAGTGAAGTAAGAGGAAAAACCTCTGCGAAGGGTCAAATGCTTTAAAAGCTTTCCTCTACGCCGTGGTGTGGAATATGAAAGAGACAAGAAGAAAGCTACAGCCTTTTCACAGAATCACAGAACATTAAGGATTGGAAGGGACCTTGAAAGATCATGTATTCCAATACCCCTGCCACAGCAGGACCACCTAGACCAAGCTGCACAGGAACATGGCCAGGCAGGTTTTATATGTCTCCAGAGAAGGAGACTCCACACCAACCCTGGGCACCCCATTGGTGGCTTTCAAGAGTTTTTCAATTTATTGAGAATTTATTTTGAAGTTTTAATTTTTTTTTTTTACTTTGTGTGACTAACTAGTATGAATTCTTGTTATTAAAACTCTGCTGCCGAGGAAGAAGGACCACACTTTCTGTTAATTACAGTTGTTCATAGATGAAGAAGATGACAATCATTCATAACTAGTGATCTGAAATGTTATTTCTCTTTATTTTCCAAACTCAGACAAGAATAGTTCAGATCCAAATTGCTGAATGATAGGTGCTTAATATTTGAACCTCCCCTCCCCTATGCTGTTAAAAATACATTAATTAATTAATGTTAGAACTGTTCCAATTAATTTTTAACCTAATCAGATTAATTTTTAGTCTGAAAAGAATTCATTTGGGATGTGAAAGATTAGGTTTGCAGGAAGGTGCCGTACAAAGGGAATGGCAGTCGCCCCTAGGAGCTTCAGATTGGTTCTAATCTTCCGCAAGCAGAGGGAGATGCTGTTGCTGTGGATGAAGGGGCTCATTATGCCAAAGATAATTGTCCAGATGCCACACCAGTGAGGTCACACATAACTTGACTGTGGTTGCTGAACCAGAATTTGAGCTAATTAACATTTAAAGATGCAGACAGGCATTTTGTACTTAGAGGCAGATCTCTCCCACGCTGGTTAATGGTTATTCGCCTTCCTCTTGCTGCTGAATCATCTTGCCTGTCTGCAAAGCAAAGATGTTGATGTTTACACCATTAAAATTTATCCTTTCAATCATCCTGCTCTTCTAAAGGACCATCAAGCATTTTCATCCCAAAAAGTAATCTTGAGTTGCCCAACGCTGATTAAAGGTTTGGCAACTCTTTCAATGCAGAAGAAGTCTGCACCGGAAGCTAAGAGGAAACCTGAAGTTCAAATCAGAGAAGGACAGATTGAAATGGGATGTTAGGGAGAAGTTCTTTAGCAGGAGGGAGGTTTAACACTGGGATAGATTGCCCAGGGAGGTAGTTGAGGCCCCATCCCTAGAGATATTCAAGGTGAGGCTGGACAAGGCTCTGGACAACTTGATCTATTTGAGGATGTCCCCGCTTACTGTAGGGAGTCAGACTTGATGACTTCCTACTCTGCTCTGGTGAGACCACATCTGGAATACTGTGTCCAGTTCTGGACCCCTCAGTTCCACAAGGACACAGAACCGCTGGAGAGAGTCCAGCACAGAGCCACAAAGATGATGAAGGGAGTGGAGCATCTGCCTGCTGAGGAAAGGCTGAGGGAGCTGGGTCTCTTAAGCTTGGAAAAAAGGAGACTGAGGGGTGACCCCATGAATGTTTATTCAACATGGAAAGGGCGGGTGTCAGGAGGATGGAGCCAGGCTCTGATCAGTGGCATCCAATGATAGGACAATGGGCAACGGGTGTGAGCTGGAACAGAGGAGGTTTCCATGTGAACATGAAGATAAACTTCTTCCCAGTGAGGGTGACAGAGCACTGCAAGGGGCTGCCCAGGGGGGTTGTGGAGTCTCCTTCTCTAGAGACATTTAGAACCTGCCTGTCCATGTTCCTGTGTGACTTGATCTGGGCGATGCTGCTGTGGCAGGAGGATTGGACTAGATGATCTTTTGAGGTCACTTTCAATACCTGACATTCTGTGATTCTGTGACCTTTGGAGATCCTTTCCAACCCTATGACTCTGTGATTCTAAAAAGATCCAACTCACTAATAGGAAGAATTCAACAACATTTTAACTTTCCTTTACAACCTCTGTCTTTCCTGCTCTCTCTCATTCTCGATTACACTCCTTACTTAATAAGATGAAATCATTAATTGAGACCTGTTTCATCTGGTGCTTTCAGAGATGGATCTCTTAGCCCTACCTGCCTTAGAGGTGTAGTTTAGTCGATAAAACAGCAGTAAATTCTACACTTGCAAACTCCTGAGCTGCTGCACCTTTATTTTAATGGATATTTCAACATGAGTGCACATGGCCATCCAAGTGGAGACAGCAGCAGACAGACAGGCCAAGCAGGTAGATTTAAAATGCTATTTCTTCCAGCTTCTTCAAATGACAGCTGGTATGTTATTGCCTTGAAAAGCAATAACCGAAACCTCATCATTCTGCATTTATATAGCAAACTGAGAGCAGTTCCAACCCTGCCTTTGGGAGTTCAAGTCTAGCATTATAGGATCACAGAATGCTTTGGGTTGGAAGGGACATTCCAAGGTCATCTAGTCCAACCTAGTCTCTCTGTAGAGCCTCCCTACTCTCAAAGAAACAACCTCATAGTCTGCTTGGTTGTGTAAGTACCTGTAGTTATGTTGGTGGCCCAGGGAGGTAGTTGAGGCCTCATCCCTGGAGATATTCAAAGTGAAGCTCAACAAGGCTCTGGGCAACCTGATCTAGGTGAGGATGTCCTTGCTCACTGCAGGGGCATTGGACTAGATGATATTTGGAGATGCCTCCCAGCCCTAGGATTCCATTACAGAACATTAGGGATTAGAAGGGACTTGAAAGATCATCCAGTCCAATCCCTTGCCAAGGCAGGATCACCTAGATCCAGTCGCATAGGAACATGGCCAGGTAGGTTTTAAGCATCTCCAGAGAAGGAGACTCCACAACCCCCTGGGAAGGCCTTCTGGCGCTCTGTCACCATCACTGGGAAGAAGTTCCTTCTCAGATTCATGTGGAACCTCCTCTGTTCCAGCTCACACCCGTTGCCCCTTGTCCTATCATTGGGTGTCACTGATCAGAGCCTGGCTCTATTCTCCTGACACCTGCCCTTTCCATATTGATTGACATTCATGGGGTCACCCCTCAGTGTCCTTTTTTTCCAAGCTCAAGAGACCTGGCTCCCTCAGCCTTTCCTCAGCAGGCAGATGCTCCACTCTATTCTTCATCTCTGTGGCGCTGCACTTACTCTATGATAAGAGTGCATAATTTCCTTCCTGTCTTTTGGGTTTTTTCCCCTAACACTGATTAAAATTTCCTTCTAACTCTTCTTCACCCTACTCCAAATTGAAGTCATCTCATAATACCCTAAGCAAACTAGCACCACACTGCAGCTATTTTTTGTTCAGCCAAATCTATTTGCCTACTTCATCTCAAGTAGTTTCCCAGTAATCGAAATGCCATTCAGAGATGAATAACTTAATCCTTTCTCTTAACAGCCTTCCCTAGCTCTTCCATTTGATTTGGTGTCTTGGCTGCCTCAGTATCATTTTAACCAGTATTTCCTGGAGGAGCAAAGAGCTTATTTTGTAAAGGATTTGTACTGTGGCCAGGCAAATGTATGAATATGCGTTGGTAAGAGCTTTCATTTCAAGAGAAGCACTTAGAACAAGATGCTAATTTAAGTTACTGCAACCTGACAGCAAAGACCATTTACAAAGGCATTTACCTGTAAAGTCAAAGGTAAAATATAAAGTCAAAATATATGTAAAGTCGAAATACCAAGATAAATAAATGGAATTAACAGCACGATGTGAAGGATGATTCTTTAAGCTCTACAGAAATGAATACAAGTGTAAGGATAGGACGAGGGGCAAATGTATGAGCTGGAACAGAGGAGGTTCTACATCAGTGTGAGAAGGAACTTCTTCCCAGTGAGGGTGACAGAGCACTGGTAGGGACTGCCCAGGGGGGTTGTGGAGTCTCCTCCTCTGGGGACATTTAAAACGCACCTGGCCATGTTAATGTGCGACTGGATCTAGGGGATCCCACTGTTGGCAGGGGGATTGGACTGGATGATCTTTCAAGGTCACTTCCAATCCCTGATATTCTGTCATTCTGATCTGTCATTCTGATAAGGTTGGTGTATTTGGAGAAAGACCATGCACTGTTTCATTATCTAAAATACAACAAGAATACTACAAATCAGAGTCTCGTCTATAAACATGTTAAGGTTTTTAAAGAGTAAGCTTAGGAAGTGTGGGATACAAGAACAGACTGATTTGGATTAAGAACTGGCTCTATAACAGGGGTCAAAGAGTGGTGATTAATGGTGCAGAGTCTAGCTGGAGCCCTGTAACCAGTGGTGTCCCGCAGGAATCTGTGTGGGGTCCAGTTTTATTCAGTACCTTTATTAATGACCTTGATGATAGGACAGAGTGTCTCCTCAGCAAGTTTGCAGATGACACTAAGCTGGGTGATCTGGCTGACTCACCTGACAGCTGTGCAGCCATTCAGGAGGACTTGTCCTGTTACTGGTCATCACAGCAAATAGACTGGCCCCTTCTTTTGGACACCCATCCCTTAGACATATACAGACACTACTGAGATCCCTCTCAGCCTTCTCTTCTCCAGATTAAACAGCCCCAGTTCTCTCAGACTTTCTTCACAGGAGAGATGTTCAAGCCCCTTCATCATCGTTCTATCTCTTCCTTGGACTTCTTCCAGTAGATCCCTGTCTCTCTTGACCTGAGGAGCCCCAAAAACGCCTTTGAAGCAGCATTTTTGTAACTCACTTGGATCATACTGGAGCGTGTGACAGTCCCAAAATACCTTGTGCTCTGTGCCAAGAGCTGCTTGGTTCTTGCTTCAGTTAGACCTTCTCCAGATTGTCTACTACCTCCAAGGCAACTTGGAACTCCACTTGGAAAATATTCAAGGAGCTGCAGACTTTTTTCTGCTAAAACCAGCCAAGATCTGATGAAGCCATGGCAGCTGTACCTTGTTAAAGAGAAAACACTTTGAAGGAAAAACTCACAGCCATTAATCTTGACAGCAGGCTCTTGTCTAATGACAAGTTCTGTTTTATACCCCAGTTTGTGCTGCCTAGACAGTGCTGCCTCAGTTTCCCTGAGCAACTGCTGGGAATTCCCTTCTCTTCGCAAACCAGTCTTGACGTTTCATGTCTTGACTTTCATTTTTAGTCCATTTAATGTTATAGGAATTCAGGGGGACGTTGTCTGAAGAAGGAAACCAGTGTGAGGATTATTTTGAAAAGGACCCCAAATAACGAGGGAAATAGTTGATAGCAAATGGTTAGTTGTCTCTGATGAGAAGGACCTTTTGAATGGGCTTTCTGATGCTCATGTGGCATCTGAGAGCAAACAATTTCATTGATATTTGGAGTCACTGTTACAAAACACTGTTGTTTTCCATAAGGATTTACTGGGAAATGGTTCCTTTGACAGAATAGCATTGTTGCAGATCGATTAGCTCGGCTGATTTTTGTCTGCAGCTATGGAAATGGAACCAATTTCATGATCCATACTGTAAACAGTTTGAATCACTGATATCTTCCTGCTCCTCTGAAGTGCACTGTGCTGCAGAGAAAGCATTAGTCTAGAATACCAAGATGTCTTTGGAGTGAATACCACAGCAGCTTCAATGCCAAGTGGCTGGTGTTTGGTTGTCAGATATCCAAGGGTGAGCTAAGCAGATCCTACTGCCTAGGATTAGGAAAAGCTAATGTAGGAAAAGTGTCACGTGAAGCCTACAGATAGATGTAGGGTCTAGATCTAGCAAAGCTCAGCCTTTGTCTTATTTGATTTCCATTCTACTTCTTCACTCCTGCCCTCTCTTCTTTTCATTGGTTCTTGGCTCTGCCAGTCTGCTGTTCCTTTGTGCAGCTTTGGTGCCTGGCAGACATTTGTAGGAGCCGACTGAGTTCCCTAAGCCAGTGGAAAACTCCTCCTTATCCCCACTCTGTTTTTAGAGCTAGTTTTATGACAGCTTAAGGCTTGGAATTCTTTTCCATGGAAGGCCCAGGCAATGCCAGGGCTTGTTCAAGGCTGATAGCAGTGCACAGCAGTTGGGGTGGTGCAGAAGGAGGAGGCAGTGGGTTCAGTGCCAGTTGGAGATAATGATTGGCTGGATATTTGCCTCATCCAGTTCTGTGAGTTGGATTTGTTTTAAGAATCAAAAGTGAGAAACAGTTGCTCTAAGAGCTTCCAGTAGCCTGAGAACAGCTAAGTACTTCTAATAGCTGGCAGCAGCTCCATTCTCTGAAGTCAGGGAATAGTTACAAACACTTGAATGCAGGATTTCTGGCTAGAGGCATGGAACTGTTGCCAACCTGGGGTGCCACTCCATGAATTGGAGAAACCCTCTTTTAAAACAGAACTAATTTTCCAGTGACTCTGATGCTACAGCTGAGGCAGTGCCAGTCGAGTTCAATCCTTACAATAACGAACAGCGTGTCTGTGTGTATTTAGGGTTGTTAACTTCAAAGTTGAAGGTAAATCCCAGGAGGAGAAGTGGATGATAATGCCTGGTATTAAGATATATTGGTAAACAGATCATCCTGCAATTGAAACTGCTCTTTGCTGTGCCAGTACTATGGCAGAGAACATAATGACCTCATACTTTTGACCCAAACCCCAGTCATTTTTATGAAGGCTCACTAGTTCTTCCCAAGAGGTGAATAAATGGGGAACCATACTTCTTTCTCATAATCCTACTCATTTCAAAGAAAGAAACCCTCTGCTGTCCTGAACAGACTGTGAACCAAACAGTGAAAAATCATTTCCATTTTCACAGCTCAGAGCATCTTTCCAGCTGGTGCTTTATCCAAATATTTTCCTAGCTGTTTGGTCTCTGAATGTCAGGGGTTGCTTGTTGCTTGTTTGCTTGGTAGCTCTCTCGTTGGTAGTCTGTATCTCATATTTTAAGAGGTCCCAAAGAGCTCTCCTGTTTTTTTGTAGACTGCTAACCCAGAAAGTTATAGTCAGCTGAAGTGACTGCTGCAGAGCAAAAGTGAAGCTGCCAACTAAAACCTGGTGAAGAAACAGGTAATAAGTACAGCTCACAGTTCGCTTTTGGGAAGGGTAAGGAGATAAAACCTTGCTTAGAGTCTTGCTGGTGGATTATGTGCACAAGGATCTAGAGGCCATAGCAGCCTCCCTGAAGAGACTATGTGTGACTGGACTTCTCTCATCAGCAGTGAGCTGTCATCCCATGTTCCCAGTGGAAAAATGAATTTCCCAGGTATTTTTGATGCTGTGAAAAGCAGAGATTTACCAAGGAGGTTATTTTTTTGTCAGAGTATCATGAGGTTTGGGTGTTCCTAGCCAGGAATACTGAGTATTCTATGAATTAATCTTGTTTGTGCAGTGTTCAAGAATGCTGTCACGAAGGATCTGCTGTTCAGTGCCATCCTCCTGCCTCAGTTTTGCCCTGTGCTTATGGAGGCTGTTCTTTCTTTTCAGCCTGTGTTTGATTGGTGGGATGCAGGTGCAATTTGGGAATCTCTACTGTCAGCAGAATTCTCAGGGGCAGGTATTCAACACCAGTGTAAAACAAATCTAACTTAGCCTGCATAAACATTCTGAGGTGAGGATGGGAAACAAGGGAAAGCACAGAGTCTGCCAACTGTGCAAGAACAACCCCAGGTACCAGTATAGGTTGGAGACTGATCTGTTGGAGAGCAGCATAGGAGAAAGGGACCTGGGGGTGCTGGTGGCCAGCAGGATGGCCAGGAGCCAGCAATGGGCTCTGGTGGCCTAGAAGGTAAATGGCTTCCTGGAGTCGATTAGAAGGGAGGTGGTTATTAGATTGAGAGAGGTTCTTCTCCCCCAGAACAGTTCCCCAGTGAGACCACATCTGGAATGTTGTGTCCAGTTCTGGGTCCCTCAGTTCCAGAAGGACAGAGCTGCTGGAGAGAGTCCACCACAGAGCCACAGAGATGATGAAGCATCTTCCTGCTGAGGAAAGGCTGAGGGTCTCTTGAGCTTGGAAAAAAGGAGACTGAGGTGTGACCCCATGAATGTTGACCAATATGGAAAGGGCGGGTGTCAGGAGGATGGAGCCAGGCTCTGCTAAGGGGCACCCAATGATAGGACAATGGGCAACGGATGTGAGTTGGAACAGGCCTCTGTTTCTATGTTTCCATGTGAACATGAAGAAAAACTTCTTCCCAATGAGGGTGACAGAGCCGTGGCACAGCTGCCCAGGGGGGTTGTGGAGTCTCCTTCTCTGGAGACTTTTTTTTATTTCTGGTGATTTTTTTAACCCAGTTTGACTTTTCTGTACTCAAATCTATGACTTTTATTCACCAAGGTTTCTGTTGCCTTCTAAACAAATGGAGCTCAGGGACAGGGGTTAGTGGTCGGCTTGGGGCAGTTGGGTTAATGGCTGGACTCAATGATCCTGTTGGTCTTTCCCAACCTAAATGATTCTATGAAACAGACCCCTGTGTAGCAAGAAGTTGCAGCCTTTGGACTTAGCTCTGGTGTTTGCAGTTGTAGAAGGACCTAGATATTTAACTGACTGTTAATTTCTATCCTTTTTTCTAAAAGTTTTTGATTTATTTCATTGTCTGCTTAACAAACTCCAGATTAACCTGCTTTTCATGCAAGTCAGAGCATGAAGTTTGCATTTTGAGCAGGTGAACTGGGAAAGAACATTTGTGGGGAGAAGAGCCTCTAGGTGGCACTGAGTCATTAGTTTTTGTCATCCACTACACCGGCTGTCTCAGCATCCAGAGGCTCAGGTAAGGTTTGAGCTTTGTTCACTTCTCGAACCGTTTAGGACACATACTGAAAACCTAACGACTGCACTGTGAGGACACACATGCAGTTGTAAATCAGTTAATCCTGAAGAAATGGGCGTTGTGCTATCAGCAGGTCTCCAGTGCAGGTTTCCATGCACAGAGAATGGACTGCCAGCCTGGTTTGTGCCCAGTGACTACAGCACACACTTGGTAACTACGAACACTGGGATCACTGCTAACATTTGTGGGTCCCCAGAATGACAAAGCCAGCGGTTGAAAGGGACATCTAGAGATCATCTAGTCCAACCTCCATGCTGGAGCAGGACCACCTAGGACAGGTCACATAGAAACGTGTCCTGGTAGGTTTTGAGTGTCTCTACAGTAGTAGATCCACAGTAGACTCTTCCTCTCCCCAGAACCCACAGTGGTTCTGGAGAGGGGGCAAAGAAAATCAATTGGACTGGCTAGGGGTCTGGAGAGGAGGTCTGACGGGGAGAGCCTGAGGGAGCTGCAGTTCAGAAAAGAGGAGGTTGAGGGGAGACCTCACTGTTCTCTGCAACTGCCTGAAGGGAAGGTGGATTGAGGTGGGAGTTGGCCTCTTCTCTCTAGGGACTAGAAGGTGACAACAGGACCAGAGGAAATGAGGTCAGGTTGTACCAGTGGAGGTTCAGATTCGATCTTAGGAAAAACTTCTTCCCAGAAAGAGTGGGGAGCCCTTGGAACAGGCTGCCCAGGGAGGGAGTGGAGGCACCGTTCTTGGAGGGCTTCAGTCTTGTTCAACATCTTTGTTGGTGACATGGACAAAGGCGTTGAGTGCACCCTCAGCAAGTTTGCTGACGACACCAAGCTGTGTGGTGCAGCAGACACGCTGGAGGGAAGGGATGCC
>JAOXOE010027097.1:0-19419 GCA_028565055.1 Phoeniculus purpureus
TTTGGAAATGCTAAATGAGAATTCTCTCTCTCCTTTTTCCTCCCCCCTCTCTGAAATTTCATGTTTTCTTAAAAATCTGTTAGTTCAGATGTTAGGGCATGCAGAAAACCTGCCTCAATCAACAGTTACAACGTCTGCTGTCACTCAAAGGTCTGATGACTAAATACAGCTTCCCCTGATTTGTTTAATGGATTAATTAAATAAGGACTATCTTCAAATGTAAAGGACACCTAGAAGAATTGAATGGTTTCATGACCATCTCAGGCACCACAGAGCAAAGCATTTCCTGAGCAGATCCTGGGTCTGCAGTGAAAGGAGATGGTCAGAACACGTTCCCCGATCCACTAATAGAATAAAATTTAAAAGTCACCTAGCACTCATGCTCCCCAGCTTCTCACATATGAGACCTTATGCTGAAGTTCTCGTTAAAAAAATTCCAGTTAACCTGTTCCCACTTCCCCTTCTTCCCAATTGACCCATCCTATTGATGGTATTTAAAGAGTCTGGTATCATTTCCCAGCTACATCCGATACTCACAACTCCCTTTTTTGCTGTCAGTCCTGTCCAATACATGTGATTTCTTCCTTTGCAAAGGGCAACAGACCAGATATTCTCACCTCACGATGCCCCATCTCATTTATGTCCAGATTTACTTGCTATCGATTTTATATTCTGTGTGAACTGAGATCGTAACAGCTTTCTTCAGAATATCCCTGCTCCTCAGAACAAGAATTGACAGCTAAGTGAAACGCAACCCTTGCAAGGCTGAAGTTATAGCAAGAGGTCATTTTATGCAGCTTGCTGCAATCTGAAGAAACAGGAATACAAAAAAGATGTTAATTTTTAAAAGTATTTGGATTCATTATAATGTGAAAAATGCATCAGTGCCAGTACTTTACGTTGATACCGACGTGCTTGTACATGAGGTTTGTACATAGTGCGCGTCAAGAGAAGTCCGTTAGAACTTTCTTTGTATGCAAAGTGACTCTTTCAAGTACTGTAGAGTAGAACATTTATCACATTAAGAAAATTAATGTTCTGTAACTGATGATTAAGCAATGAGATCAGATGACTCCGTAACAATGAGTACCCTTATACTCTTCACATTAACATTTAAAGCAACAAAGAAAACAGACTTTGCACGTTAAAATATTCATTCAATACCTTTTAACCGTATGAGGTTATGGTACACACCTCAGTCAATGTGGACATCTTGCTGATGAACTTATTTACAACTTCAGTCAAAATCTTTTCAACAAGCAGAAATGAAAACATAAAGCAAATGATTATGATTACTGTTCACTTAAAGTAGGGATTAATAGATCTGTTCTGACTTGAGACCACTGATAAGTTCATCACCTTCAGGATTTGCTTCTGTCCTCTATGAAAGGTAGTTTCAGTTACTTTCTAATTAGTGTTTGCTTAGCCATATTTCAGATCATATTCTGTTAGAGACGTGTTTTGCCTTTTCACGACCCATCTCTCCCCAAGGCTTTCACCGACCTGTGGCTGAGGGGTCTGGGGTTATGGGAGCCAGCTGGAACTGACTGTGTCCAGCACAGGGCCACCCCTGCCTGTCCACTCAGGGGATGCCCCTCCAGACCTCCTCCAAAACTTTACCATGAACATCAATTATATGACCAAGATGAAAAACAGAATAAAGCAGTATAATTCCCTAAATAACAATTACTATTTGCATTTGAATTTTGTAGATTAAAATTAAAGCTCTGGTAACAGACCAAAGCAATAATTGCCACTGAACTGAGAAGTTGAGGAACTGAACTTAAATTGTGTCCCTGGGTTATTCATCAGAATAAAATAGCACTACCAAATAACCAAAGATTTATTAGCATATGGTTGGTCTTATTATAAAAACAAAGAGTAGACTTTGTCTATGCTGCCACATAAACAGCTGACAAAAATTACAACCCAACATGAAAAGATCCACAAATACACAAAGAACTCTTGAATTACAGACATGACCCCTGCTTTGGTGTAAAAAGGTTTCCGTCATGTTCATACCACTTGAAAGAGAATTTTATGGATACCTATGTAAATTCTTTCAAAGTCAAATGAACTTACTTTAAATGGGCATTTTTTTTTGTCATTAAGTACACGATGATGTACGAAATCACATTAGGATGTAAATTAGTTTGAAAAAAGAAACAAACAGTTCTATTTTTCATAACAAAGGCTGAAGATTTTGAACAGTGAATTAGACACAGTTTCCTCTGCCTTTAGAGAAAGTGACAAGACTCCAGAAGAGTGTAGGACATCCTTGCAATCTTAAAGCACCTCAAAAAGGCTTTCAGGTTACTGACCTAAACCACAGCACTCAAGATTCCAACAGCATCTTGGTGTTTTTCATCTATTCCTCACCAAAACCTTCCTTTTGACAAGGAGTGACATCATTAATGTTTATAAATATGTGAAAGGTGGGTGTCAGCAGGATGGACCCAAGCTCTGCTCAGTGTCATCTAATTACAGGACAATGGGTAATGCGCGTAAGCTGGAACATAGGAGGTTCCATATAAATACCAGAAGGAACTTCTTCACAGTGAGGGCAACAGAGCCCTGGAAGGGGCTGCCCAGGGGTGTTGTGGAGTCACCTTTTCTCGAGACATTTAAAATCCACCTGGATGTGTTCCCGTGTGACCTTGTCTAGGTGATCCTGCTGTGGTGGGGGGATTGGACTGGATGATCTTTCGAGGTCCCTTCCTATCCCAAATGTTCTGCGATTCTGTGATTGAGTATCAGCTATTTGCAATGAGAAAATTCTAAAGTGTCTTCAATAGTTGGAAGTAAACATCTTATAAGGTCTTCATAATTTTTTTCCTGCATAAGCATGGTTATGTACATGAAATAAATCCAAATGCATCCTAAAGCTAAAATGCCTAATGGCACGTATTTATTTCAATCTGTAAGTTAGCTTTACACATATCACATAAAAGCATAGTCGGGCTTCACTAGGGACTATCCAATACTGATTATTATACAGTAATTGAGTATTGCATTAAAGCTTGGCACAGCCACAGGGGATGCAGAAAGAGTAAAAATTTGGCAGAGATAATAGGTAATTTGTAGGAATATGTATCCATCCGGTTTCCCTTAGAAGTTTCCTATTTGACAGTCAAACCACCGAGTTCAAAACCACCACCACTTAAATTGGAAGATGAAAGTAAACAAATATAAGCTGATGGATCAAAGTAAATTGTTGTCTTCAGTCAGTTTGCCTTTCATCCGTGTTGCACTTTACAGATCACACTGAACAGCCAAAGAAATTATCATCTTTTGTAAAAGGCAGCGTTAAAAAGGTTCCTGCTAAAGCTAGAGCTAAGTAAATATTTTCAAACAAAGCAAAATAAGATAAACTAAGTCCATAAGTAATTACATTTTAAAATATGCATGGATTTTGCTGATTTTTCTCAACTCTGAGCAAAGGTATGACCAAGCTTTGGTGTAACACTGAGTCAAGAGACACTAAGTTATTGCTCCATTAAGAAGAAAGATAGATATGCGGGATTGGACGTGGCACTTGGTGCCATGGTCTAGCCGTGAGCTCTGTGGTAACGGGTTGGACTTGATGATCTATGAGGTCTCTTCCAGCCTTGGTAATACTGTGATATTACCAAGGAAAAGGCATGTTAGAATACATCTTTCATAGTGGTCATGACATCACCAGCAAAGCCCAGAAAATAAGTGTTATCTCCTTAAATAAGTCAAGTAAAAAGCAGAAGTTTCACTCCGCTGGAGAGGAAGGGCTTACCCATTTGTATTTGTTTTTAAGCATTTCAGCTGAACAACCGAAGAATCTGCACTCAGTTGTTGAAGTGGCCGAGCAAAATGTCAAGGGCACAACGCACTAATCAACCTAGCAAGAGGCAGCCCAGACCCCAAGTAAAACAGCTCTTATTTCCTTTATTGCTATCTTTTGCAATGTATAATCAAGGTAACACACAGGTTTAGATGGCAACAGCTTGTTGCTTGTTTTCATCCCACAGCCTCCCAAATACATGGAAGTCAGTAATTGGAAGAAACATTTGGAGCCAGCAAACAGTATTGTCACTCAAAGAAAGTAACGACGTCAGGACTGATACAGGCGATCCCAGAACTGTATTATAAGTATTTCAATACAAACCCAGATTCAACATTAATAAAATAAACAAAAACCCCCTAATGAATAAAAACCCCCTAAGGAATAAAAACCCAGAAAAGTAGACATTGAGTCTGCACCTGGAAGTTTTAGGAGGTGTTTAAAACAAGACCACAATCTCAATTACCCTCAATTTTGCCCAAACAAAATTCAACCAGCTAAGATTGGGAAAAATTGACTTAACTTCTGTCAATAATAGAGAAATATAACTAACCTCTGTCTGCCAAAAAAACCCACTAAAACCATGTGAAGGCTAAAAGGAAATAAATCTCATGTATGTAATTGTAAGTGTTATTACTAGGTGGAGTCACAAATCATTGTAAAGCAACACACACTGCATGGATTTTGAAGAAGCGAAGACAAATAAACACTTAACACAAATAAAATGAAAAGCAATATTCACCACCATTGAAAGCGTGTAGTCTGGAAGTACATAATTACTTCTTTGTCATAATAAATTACTTTTCCAGTAGATAATTACAAGCTTTTTCATATACACCAAACTGAAAAAGAAAAACCAACCCCAAACTGCAGTGGGCATGAGCTGAAGCGATAGAGACTTACAGTAGTCAAACGAAGGTCACGTGTCTTATCACCAGCAAAATTATTATTAGGAAGATATCACCATCACGACAGAGATTTAACTACAGGAAAGACCATAAAGACACTCGTATTCTGCCATGGACTTGGCATATCAAGAAAATATTCGTATCTTAGGCAGCTTTCCAGAAATCAGGCACACCACCGCCTCACCCTCAGAAGGGAACTGAGCCTCCATCACCAAATACAGGTCTAGAATCACATACGCTGCAGCGACTGAAGTGGGTCATGTTATTTCAAACATCATGTGGTCATGAATATCTTCCTTTGCTCTCCAAATGTGCTATTAACACCCATCACTTTCTCCCATGTGTAGAGTCTACTATTACTTCTATACAACCACAGCTTTTCCACACTGTTGAAAAAGTTATGAAGTGGGGTCTGTGCTCAACTGTAGGACTGAGGTAGGTACAAGAATCTCACAGCATTGTACAATAATCGACTTGTCGGCAATCTCTGTTTCAAAGACAAAGCAGGTGGCTTTTTTGTTACACATCTGCAAACTCTACATATTCAGTATAAAACGTACACGTGTAGGTTGTTTAGCCTCAAAAAAAGGAGGCTGCAGTGAGACCTTATTGCTCTTTACAGCTACCCAAAAGGAAGTTCAAGAGAGCAGGAGGGCAGCCTCTTCTCCCTAGTAGCAAGGGATAGGACTGGAGGAAATAATTTCAAGCTGCACCAAGGGAGGTGTAGGCTGGATGTTAGGAAGAATTTATTCACCAAAAGGGCTATGGAACACTGAAACAGGCTACCCAGGGCAGATAAATGTCTTCTGTCATCCCTGAAGACGTTTAAAAGGCGGGTAAACACAATGCTGTGGAACAAGGCTTAGGGGTGACCTGTCAATACTAGGTCAGGTCAGAGGTTGGATTTGATGATCTTAAAAGGTCTCTTCAAACCAAAGATATTCTGTGAAATGAATCAATGCTTTGCTTCTGCCTGGCATTTTAAAGACTTTCTGAAGCAACAATCCTACAGGAATATATTGAGGAATAAGCATGGAAGCAATACGTTATTTCTACACTCCTGCATAGAGTAGACGTGTTCATGTACATAGAGTTCTCATTTGCTACCCAACCATTTTTCAGTTAACTGTGGTGTTCCTTAACATTTATCACAGCTGGACCCTAGGTGCTAGGGATAATGAACTTTTACTTTGGATAAAATTCCTCCCCACCGCATCCCGTAGGAAGGTTCTTGATTCACAGCACCAAAGAGCCTTGCTCACACCACAGCATTTCTCAGGAGGTGTCACTATCAGGAACCACATTATGTATTTATGAGGGGGAAACAAACGGTTAGATAAATAATTAAATGAGGGACCTTTTAAGGACTAGAAGAAGAGTGCTTTTGCATACTGCACAACAGTGCTCCCTGTCCTAGAAAACAACATTAATAAAAAAAGCAAACAGTGTGACATGAATTTTGACATTTTTGTTTATCTTTTCTAACGTAGCATGAACCAGGCTAAAGACCTGCCTCGTGGATGTTGATGCAATGCCCTGATGCCATCGCTGTGAATGTCTGCCACCGTAACTAAGAGAACGAGTGACAACTTTCAGTGCACTAAATTTTCCTCATATGCTTTAATTATTCATAGTCATCATATACAGCAAGAACGGAAGCAGCCCACGAATAGGATCTCACTGATACACAAGCAATGTGTGTCAAAAGAAGCTGACACTGACTTCTTTTGTTTCAGGCTATTTCACCACTGATTTTTTTTCCCCCTGCACATCTGAACCAACCCCTTCTACTTTTGGAAGTGCATTTCCCTATAGTCTGTCTAGTAACTGCACCAGCCACTGACAGCATGATTCACTGTGATGAATCACTCGGCATTTTTATTAAAAAACAACAAAATTTTAAGATATCAGAATAACTTCTTTGTGCCACAGAATCACAGAACATGAGGGATTGGAAGGGACCTCGAAAGACCGTCTAGTCCAATCCTCCTGCCACAGCAGGATCACCTAGATCTAGTCACGCACAGAACATTAGGGGTTGGAAGGGACCTCGAAAGACCATCTAGTCCAATCCTCCTGCCACAGCAGGATCACCTAGACCAAGTCACACAGGAACATGTCCAGGTGGGTTTTAAACACCTCCAGAGAAGGAGACTCCCTAACGTCCCTGGGCAGCCCCTTCCAGTGCTCTGTCACATGTCTACAACTACAGTAAATTTATAGTGTCATTGAATGAGACCCACTAGATGCTACTAATACATTTTTGCTGTATCTTTTAGGCCAACAGAAGTTTTATTTAATCCCATATGTCTTCTTAAAGTTCTATTGAATTTTGTAAGCAAAAAAAAATGTGATAGGTGTAGAAATACTAAAAAATTAATAAGAAGTCAACAAAAGTTCTGGAGAGAGATCTTAGTACACGATGTAGTTAAAAGTGGTCCAACATACGTAATTATCACCGTTCCTTACATGGTTCTGCGGTTTATCACCCAATAGCTGCAGAATTAAGTGATGAATTAAACAGTCGTGTAATAAACAGCACGCGTGCTCTGAAAAGCTTAAGCACACACAGAAAATCATTGAACCGGCTGCCAGCTTTGGGAGATGACTGAAGGGCATTTTGAATACTCTGAATTAATGAACCAGGATGACTTAATTTGGGGCTTTGAAGCAACATTACATAAAGTAGGAGAAAGATGGAGCAACGTTTGCTGGCCGTTTATTTAGCTAAGTGCGGTTCAGCTTGGAACACTGAACTGTCTCAAGGCAGTGTTACCTGTGGCTTGAGGTTGTCCTACTGTAAGATAAGTTTATAAGATAAAAAGAGAAAAAACAGGTTTTGAAGCTTTACAGATCTGCAAGAGGCAAGCACGGAACCTGAACAACATGTGAGAATGACACCAGAAATCTATCAAGTAATACAAAAAAATTATACAAAATTTAAAATGAAATTATTTATAGAAATCAACTACACTTGCAATTAACACTTTCAGCTATTTTCTTTTATTCAGGTATTTTCTTTTATTATAATTACCATTACTTTTTGGCATTCTACTACATTACTGCCTCTGAAAGGCAGCAAACTGACTGCCTCTGAAAGGCACTTTTTGTCCTCTAGATTAATTTTACTAATTTTCAACTCATTACAAAGTGTGTTAATTAAAATTGTCTAATGTTACTGAGTAGACAATGTAACCTGTTTACCTTCTCAGAAAATTAAACTGAATTGCAGCATCTGTTTCACTGAAAGTAATTACTGCTCTCAACAGAGACAAAACATGCAGGAAATACAAAATGATGAATGGAGCATAGTTGTGATACAACAGAGTAATTACTTCAGCAAAACATTACAAGAAGCTGCTTTACTTTTTCTTCCCGAATTAAATGTCCAAATGAAGTTACATTTTATTCTAAGTACTTCATTAATTTTAGCAATTGTTTCCTTTACTGAATCCCTTCAATGTTCTGATTTGATTCCAAATGTTCAGTAGTGCTTGCTACGTAAACATCACAGTAGTAATAGATCTCAAAGGCAACTCTGAACTGGAAACAATTAAGGCTCTTGAGTGCATTATGCTTCTCACAGACCAAAGAGCTCAACGTTATCTTATGTTAGTTATGCTCAGCTAAACATACCCACATTCTTATTGTGCTACGTTGACAGTTCCCAACAATAAGCCCAGCTCAGATAATTAAAAACACTACGATAAATAAAGAGCCCTTAGCTTCATCCTCTACCACTGTCAACATTCGCAGAACAAGTCTGTCTCCTCCTTCAGATAATAGCAATGATGGACTACGAGAATGAGAAAAAGAGTATAAAAACTGATTAGAATTCTACACTTGTTCAAGGAGGTGGGGAAGAAGAAAGGACAGGTGATGCTGTTTCATTCTTCATATCTGAGACTACACTCAGTGCTATACTTTCTCCTCACCATAAAAACTTCCACAAGCTTCACAGAGTTAAGAAAAACATGAACAATGACCAATACTGTGCAAGACACAGTAAATAATTAACTCATCAACCCAAAGTAAAACTTAAGATAAGATTCTTAAAACTTAAGATAACATTACACCAATGTGTAAGGTTTTTAATGTGTTTTTTCATATGAATTAACCATTACTTGTTTCTAAATTTGTCTGCTAGAAGCCAACAAGTTACGAGTATCCACGAGATATTCTGTTGTGTAAAGGTGAACAAACATCATTAAAGCACGATACACTCATATATTGATGAGGTCAATGTATTTCCACAGGACACTTTAACTGGGTAAAATCATCTATTCAACACTGTAAATAGCCAAAAATATTCTACCTGGCATTTCTCAAGCTATGTTTTTTATGTTTGGAGAACTATTTCTGCAGTCCATCACTGAATGACTGAAAAAGAAAACTAAAACATGATCAGTCACAAGTCAGGTAAATCCTGAAAAGAAGTATTTGCCCGATTCCCACTCTGAATGTAAGAACAGGGAAGAAAAAAGGAAATGCTTCATTCTGTGCCACCATGCAGGACTTGTTGTCCATGAACAATCTTTAGTGTCATGTAGGATCAATGCTTTGGTCTATCAGTCTCAGGGAAAAGAAGTATTTAATGCACTAATCCCAGAACCTCTAGCTAGAAGTGTTTTATCTAAGAAATCCTTAAGTGTAAGTTTCTTATTCTGTGCAGCTCTAGAAAATACTCAGGAGTTGCACTAAACAACAATTAACTCACTTTCCAGAAAAACTAATCAAAAAAGAATCCCAAAGCAATCAGAAAATAGTGGATTCTATGAAATTCAAAAGCAACAACAATAACTGGATTACAAGAGGTCTATGGACTGGTGTGGCAGAGAAGGCAGAGTTGCACAAAACCAATCTTGCCAGACTCCTCAAAACCTTAGAGGAAGTTCTCCATGTACATAGAGTTCAGGTGTGTGTACAAACGTGCACTTGAGTTTACTGTTCCTAGTGCTCAGTTCTTTGTATAGTTCCACACTTCACAGACTCTCTAACTATAATAAATAAAATATGAACGTGAAGAAAAGGAAGTTCATTCATTATCACCTGTGTGTCAGGTTGAAGAATCTGAATATAAAGCTGATGTCAAATCAAGGGCAGTTGATTTGGATTCACCACCTTATAAACAGTCTGTATCTGCTTCACTGATACTTCTCAAGGTAACAGTTCATCAGCACTGTGTGATGCCAACAGTCTTCATCCATCCTACCTCCTACGCATCTAGTAGGAGGCTCTCAACACTCATTAGCACTGCGTGCACTGTTCATTAAAATGATGTAATAATTAAAGCTTTGATTTCTCATTACTGTTGGGGTCTCGTGTAATTGTATTTTTCCCTGCGTGTTATCTGTTAAGATAAACTTGGATCGTTACTGAATGCACAGAGTTATTTAGTCAGAAATCCTGTAACGTGCTTCTGGTCATTTCACCCAGAACATCACTCTTCCCAGCTGAGTGTGCATCACACTCAAGATGATCCAAGCAGCTTACAAACCACAGAACATTAGGGATTGGAAGGGACTTCGAAAGATCACCTATTGAAGCAGGTCCTTCCAGTAGGAACTTTTGGGGGACTGTTATCTTATTTTATAGGAACACGGAGTAATTTTGTCTTAGAAAATCAAAGCTTCACGTTAAGCAAAGTTTTTGTTTAGAATTCTTTGGTTTAACCAAGTAATCCTATTTGTGTGGTGTCAGAGAGAAACAGATAATTCACTGGATAATTCTACCTGCAGATGTCAAAGGCAGAATGGCCAGTGTCATCAAACTATTTAAGAATCACACAACCTTCTGCTATTTTGGAATAAGAACATTACACATGGAATTAATCAGGGTTATTTAATCAGCAAAAACACGTGTAATCAAGCCCTTAAAATTTAATTATCAGGTCCACTGGAATTGATTGGATTACAGTTTAATGCTGCTACTCATTCATGTAATTCCAACTTGATTGTTTCTTTTAGGTTTGGTAGTACATTGTCTTAATGTTATATTTGCTTACACAACGAGTATTTACTTTTTATCCCAACACTCAGAACCATCTCAAGAATTTCCAGGTGGTTGGATAAACTGCTTGCTCTTTCCTGTATCAACGCTCGTTTATGACAGCTACTCAATTTAGATAAGCATTATAAACATCATAATATTAGGAGACCATCAAAATAAAGAAAACATGCAAAGAATACAATGACAACTTATCTAAGAAAACCACTTTGAAAAGCCTTAATGCAAAACAATAGAGTCAGATAAAGTTACAGTACCCAAAGCCTAACAGCAGCAAAACAGGAGAAAAGGAGGCAAAAAAGAGAGTCAAGGCAGCTAGCAGAAGAAATCGTAGAAAAGGACCTCAATAAGAAGCTGCATTTTTCCTAAACTACATTTTCAGAAAACTCCATTGCCCATAACCTGATCCACGCCACAGACAGCCTTAGGTTGCTACGTAAACATGTTATTGCTTATTCTGTGCAATGACTCAATCTTCTACCTTCATCACATCAACAACCTCATGGTCACAGTTGTTCTCAGGAACGATGGGCGTCGTGACCATAAGTGGTCCAAGTTAATGACTACGTATCCCTAATATTCTTTGCTAACTGTGTGATTGCTTCTGCCCTCAAGTGAATTTAATTCTGGCAGTACATTCTTACTGCAGATGGTTGGCTGGTCAATACTCCAACCAGACAGGAAGTACTAGATGTTATTGCTGTTACCACCCATAGCAGAACCTACAGCCTTATGTAGGTTAGGCACTTCATTTGTTGTAGTTTGGTTAAGTACAAATCTGTCTGTTAAATCATGATTTGTGGTATGCATTACAACAGTTCACTGCTGAGCCTTTCAACTTAATCAACTGTTATTTGACCTTCCGGCTGTTATTAGGGCCACGTCCAAACTTCAAGAAGTACCTTTTATCAAAATGAGACTGGCACAAATCTAAGCCCTCACGGTAGTTTGGCTGCACCTCATTACTTCAGGTACAGCATCAGCAACAGTCTCCCTGGCAAAGTGGAAGGACAATACATGAGCCTGCAGTGCCTTTCATGACTTCACGCGTCAAGTCTTACTTTGATGCTGCATCACCTGGGTGGAATCACTGAATTCACACAGATGCATGCTGCTTTCTATATATTTACTCTGATATGACAGAGTGGAAGCCAAACTGCATCCAGAATACCCTTCCACTGAGTATGATGTGCAGATAAACTGAGTTAAGTCCAAGAATAAAAATAAAGGTTCCTTTAGTTTCTTTCTCTTACTGTTATTCTGCCAAACCCTCATAATTGGGAGTTCTACTCACATTTACAACATACTACGGCTGTGCCTGCAGAAAAGATGGTTACTACAAATCCTCCTAGTAAAACTCATCCAATGTTATGGCTTTGAATTGGGACAGCTACTGAAACCCAATCTGCTGAAGACACGATGCCTGCAAAAGTGCAGCCTGGTGGAAAGCACAACTCCGCTAAGACAACCCTTTACTGTTGAGGATGAAGGAAACAAGACAATAGATAGCACAAAAATCTTGTTAAACGGTTCAAATTCTGCCACCACATAAATTTTGTGACCACTGTCACATTGTACCTAATGATAATTTACCTTAGCTATATAAAAGATCTTGATAGAAAAAGCCACTGAAAGGGCTGAACCAGGAAATTCCTTGAGTAGAGATGACTGCAACAAACTATTTCCAGTTGTTAAAAATAATACTTTAAAAATTACTTTTTTAATACAGTTCAGATATCTCTGAATCGCAGAAGAACTGAGAGCTGAAGCAACCTCTCTAGGTCATCCAGTCCAGCTGAAGCTGGCTTGCCTGCTCAGCAACTTGAACAGCCAGCTTTTGGAGATCTCCAAGGATAGAGAGTCTACAAGCTGTCTGAGCAGCTTTTGCCAGTTCTCCATCACCCTCAGAGTAAGGAAGTTTCTTCCTATGCTCAGACAGAACCTCAAGCAAATAGCAAAGTAATGATATATATTTACCTAGATCAACTAGAATTATTTGCTGTAAGAAAAGGCACTGGAGGTTAAAAGAATTACAAATTACCAAGCATGAGGGAATTTTCCCTGGGAGATCTCAACAGGGTGACCAGAGCAGACCATGGTATGCTTACGGTATTCACAAGAGCTTCCTCTCCTGTTTTATTCCATCTTGGAATCTAATTAACTGTACGTAATCCAAAGTTTGCTTAACATTTAAGTGAAATAGAATTATTCTTTCATTCAATAAGATTTCCTTCTGGCAAAATTCCCAAACAAAGCTCAGACTACCCCATCATATCCACACACCCAATTGTAAAAGTCCACAAGTGAAATGGTTTCTAAGGGCTCATCCGGCACATGAACGTGTGAAGACCGATTACACACCACAGCACTGAACAAAATTCAAAAGCACAGGGACTGTTTTAGGAGACACCAAGCTTTTATGCTGTGATTAGCAGATCTTTGCAGAACGTACCACACACTATCCTGGGATGGATCTTAACTGTCCTTTTTCATCTGTTGTACAGCCAAATCTGCTATTTATTTAAGCCTCACGTTTGCTTAAATCGAGTGCTAAGAAGATTGTACGCTTATTAAATGAATCTCTCCCAGTGCCTTCGCTTCACCCATGCGACAGAACAAGGCGAAACAGAACAAGTTCAAGACACTTTTTCTTCCAAGTCTAGAAGTAAGGCATAACTAAGAAATAAAACTATTTTGACTTTTTTTGCATATAAATAAGGTAAATAACAAAGGTTCTTGGAGTATTAGCTAAGCTCCTCATTTTCATTTCAAAATGCAGTGTTGGTCTGCTACCGTAGCTCTCACAGCCATGGCACCTTTCCTCGACACAGAACAAAGCACTCATAAAAATTAAAGCGTAGCTCATGTATCCTCTCACCTAAGCTGTAGGATGGAGAATAATAAAGGTAAGAGGAAATGTAGTTGCCTTGTGAACAGCAATGGCTGGCAGTTTTGCAAACTGAAATATTTAATCTAGTGAGAGTTTTTCCACAGACTGCACTAACACAAGTTATGTGAATAAACACTTTGCAATCTGTATTGCTTACTAAAGAGTCAGTATGTCTCCTAGAGAAATGCCATCCAATAAAATATTCACATTGGTAAGGAGACATGAGAGTACTCTTAATGTCTGTATGACTGTATTTCACAGGATAATTTACATATTTCAAGGGCGTACATTGCATATCCAATAACCCTGATTAGGAGAAGTAAAGTTACTTGAAACTCTGGCTTCAAGTAACAAAAGAAATCCCAAGCTATTAATTACATCAAAAATGACCTTGGTATTACAGATCCATTCACGACCCTCTGTGACATTCAGATAAAGTTGCCTGCACTGTATATCAAGCACTGAGATACTCTGAAGTGTAGAGTCATAAATCTGTACCTGTTTATGTACGTGCTGGCTCACATGCTAGACAGAACCCAGCGCTCCCAACACCGCTACGCATAAGCACACACTGATGAGAATGCATTCATGGTGGACTGCATGTAGTCGGTGAGAAGCCCCTAGGGAGAAATAAAAGGGAGAAATAAAAGAGTGCCAAAAACCACAAGGTGCAAGATAACATTGGAAAGTTGTGCACATCTGCATGGCTGTATTATTTCTTTACATAAACTTGTAATAAGGAATCAAGAGGCAGAATAGCTATAAGTATTTCACTAGTCTCAAAACCTATTATTGTCAATATACTTATTTATTGAAGCATCTCATAGTCAGTGAATGACTGTGTGCTACCATTCTGATCCTGTAACCGTGCAAAACAAAAGGAAGTCTTTCAGGACAGCCTTCTAGCTGAAGACTTCAAAATTGACACCATCTGCAATATTACATTGACCAAGGTCACTGCTAAATCATGTCTCTCAGCACTACATCTACATGTCCTTTAAACACCTACACTGTCCTATACAGCCTATTCCCATGTTTGATAACCCTCTAAGTGAAGAATTTTTCCTAATCTCTTCTGGTACAATTTGAATCCGTTTCCTCTGGTCCTACTGCTTGTTGTTTGGGAGAAGAATTCCATCCCTGCCTCACTACAGCCCCCTTTCAGATAGCTGTAGAGCACTGCATGAGCTCTCATCATCCTTCTTCCTTTTCTCCAGGCTAAACAACTCCCAGCTCCCTCAGCCACTCCTAAATCTTCTACTCCAGACGCTTTCCATACTTACGTATAGTTCTAGTATGGAGCAGCCTTTTCCTATTGTGTGAAACAACCTAAATGCAGGAAGCAACCTCGTTTGAATCCTACATCCAATTTCTCAAACACAACCCATGCATCTGCTTTACAGCTACAGTTCTCTCCCATTCATCTTTAAAGAAACCACAAAGCTTCGAATACATAAACGTGTTCCTTTTCTCATCTCGGTGTGGCTGTTTTGCCTTGTACTGCCCCTTGCTTGAAGCTGACACGTGTTACCGCCAGCCAAGAGGTCTCCCCCTTACTCCTTACTCCCTCCTCCTCTTCATGCTCAAATGCAAATTCCCCTCTTGTTTGCATTTGCTAGCTGTTCCTACACGCCTTTAAAAAGTTTTTGACCAGGTCAGGTCTGATGTTTTTACCTGAGAGTAGTAAACAAAGTCAGTGAACGTTTCTCACACCTTCAGCAGTAACGCTGCCGTCTCTTTGTATCTCAGCAACTCTGTAATACGGCGTCTAAGCTGTAGGCTACAACCCAACTGAGCAGGATCAAAGTCACTTCTAGAGAGGCAGGACTTGCTACTGCTTCAAGGGCAAAGCCTTGACACCTGCAGTTCACAAATTGCTGAGCTAATTAATTAAGACCATCTGCATATGCACGGCTAACAATGTGTTGGCAGTGAGAACATATAAAAATAATGACATTAGAAAACAAAAAGCAAAATCCACTCAAGAAACAGCTACATCACTGCCTACTGGGTTGTAAACCTCCACTAGTTGTCTAGCCTTGTTCTTTCAGCATATACTGAATAGAAAACTCAGAGCTGATCATCTCTGTAACCAGAGAATCACAGAATCTCAGAAGATTAGGGATTGGAAGGGACCTCGAAAGATCATCTAGTCCAATCCCTCTGCCAGAGCAGGACCACCTAGATCAAATCGCAAACCCAAAGCTTAACCTTGACATGGCACTTGGTGCCATGGTCTAGCCTTGAGCTCTGTGGTAACAGGTTGGACTTGATGATCTATTAGGTCCCTTCTAACCCTGGTAATACTATGATGATACTATGACACTAGAGTTTGATTCATTAAGCTCTGGTTCAATATCTATACTTGCAGCTACCTGAATCACAGAATCATTAAGGTTGGAAAAGACTCTCAAGATCATCAAGTCCAACCATTAACTTTGCACCAGTCTATTTGTGCACCTTACTTTTTGTCTGCGTTAAACACCAATTATATAAAAATCAAGAAGGAAAGACAAGAAAAGGTTCTACTCCCCCCATGTTCTACTCTTCTTGCTGTACTTGTAAGAGAAAAGCCTAGAAACTGTCAGGTAATTTTGTTTCTTGCCTTACAGTAAATTATAGCTTCCCCCTGCTGCTGAGCCGCTGGGTCCCTGCAGTGCGGATAATGATTTTCTGTTTGCTATTATAATGTACAACGTAGAGAAGCACTGACAGAGATCTCTGGAAATGCAATTTCTTCTTCAGCAAAGTTTATGGTAACTGTTAGTGTGGCTGGAAATGGACAGAAATGAGGTTTTTGCCAGTGTTGAAAAGGCTGATGTAGAAAATCTCCGAGATGCCAAGAATAACAAAAATTCCAATTTACAGCAAACACACATGAGGAGATGGGCTGGGATCCTGGGCCACTTCAAAGATACGATTATTACACACTACTGGGAGAACAGGTTGTTCACTGGCAAATAATATCACTCCTTCTTTACAACAGCCACAAGGCAGCATCACAGACATGTTCACACAAGCAGCCCTGGAAGGATAATGCAGCAGCCAGATCAGGTCATTTCCCGTTATATTGTCATTAGCCAGCAGAAGAGAAGTAAGAGCTTTAGCCTAAGTCACGGACCTTTTCCAAAAGAGCTTCCCTACGTGTGGTTTGCTTGTGCACTTAATAAAAAATACACGTGCATTATTACCTAAACACACGCTCGTGAAAATAAACCCGATGTGAGACAAAGGATACAGCGGTTGAAAGGAATTTGTTGTCGTTTACTGCAAATACTTGTAATTCAATTACTGTGTCAAAATTTGGTAGCTATTTTGTTGTGAAGATTTCATCACGTCTACAAGGTCACTGTGCGTCTTCTGCCAACTAAATATTTTAATTTAATCCTTCCCAATACAGAAGTCAAGGAATGAAAATGGAAAAACAGTAGAATGAAGCTGCAGTCCCTTGAAATAGACTCAACTCCTTGAATGGAAAGAAGAATTACTCTGTCATGTCTACACCTGCTTTCATCTGCTCTCTGGGGTTCTTCCTGCTGAGAACACCCTAAAGGCTGCTCCTCCACCAAGTACATAGATCTCTTTCTAAGCTGCCATCTTAAACACTTAACAATCTGTGCGCTCGAGTGCACTTATCATTTGCTTGTTGCAGCAGCCACAAATAACATTAAGAGAATGTCAGCGTCGAGGTGCCTTAGCCACATCTACGCAATGGCATCAGCAGGTTTTACAAAACATTTATCAACACAACATTTAGAGTTTTCACTCTGCTTTACTTTGGAGCAGCAATTGCTCTACAAATGCTTCTCTCTGTACAAAGAGCTATTCAATTAGTCAAATTACTTCAGGCTATAATAGTTGTGCCAAGCATTGTTGATTTTATTAAATTTATGTTGATGCTGTTAAGGCCTTAACTAGATATATTTTAATTCACTGGTTAGATACAGATTTGTGAGTAAATAAAGTAAACAAATGGCTGATTATTTAAAAACAAGCAAAAATATACTAAACTGGGTTGCTTTTAGAATCATAGAATCATTAGGGATTGGAAGGGACCTTGAAAGATCATCCAGTCCAATCCCCCTGCCACATGAAGGAAAATAATTGTGGTTTATTCCACATAATGGACATACTAAAAACTTTAAAAACATAAAAGCCTTGTTATGGCTTCTGTTGGTTTCGAAGCCATCAGAAGTAAAACACAGAACATGTCGCTTGTTATGGAGTGACCAAAGACAATCACCTGCAAACCTCTTTCAGAACAAGCATATCCTGTAGGGAAGAGGAAGCCAGAACCGGTTTGTAATGTGTGTGTGTGTGTGTGTTGCAAGGAGGAAAAGCAAAGAAGTTTGAAAATTAACTCTGAACTAGGCAGTTAAATGTATTGTCAGCACTTAAATACGTTGTTCTAAAATGGAATTGCTGTCTGCCTGAAATCACACTCCTTTTGCCCCTCAAGGTACAATGCACTGTTCTCTAAAATTCAAATGATTCCCACATTTTTCAATCCTCAAACTCAAATAAGCTGTGGAAAAACCAGTCTTAAAGCAAATACTCATTCTCTAAGCTGTTCTAACTTACCCAGGCTCAGGACGATACCGTCTTTACTCAGATGCTAGTACCTTATGCCTCTCTGCTGAGCCTCTGTACCAGACCTAAAACCCATACATTTTCATCAAGTGTTCTGCCTGGTGGACTACTCACAGATGTTTTTATAGTCCAAAACCAACTTTTTCACAGTAAGGTAATTTCTTCCTAAAAGGAGCCAAGCTTTCTCTGAGTCTCAGTACTGCTTTTCGACTGTTTTGTAGAGGAAGCAGCAATGATATCCCTTTTTCCCAAAAGATGACACTCTCACCAGCATAAAGAAGAGTCAGGATCAATAATATTGAATATGTAAGAAAACAGCTGACACTGCCTCCTTTTCCCAAAGAAATAGCAAGTATCATATTTTCAGGGTTGTTTTTTTTTCTCTCAGACTTTTGAATCTGTAAACAGACATTTGCAGCCTTCGTTGCATAATCTTTCACAGAACAGTAGTAATTATATTTTTATATTTAAAATTTCCAACAGCCCAGGTTGAAAAAGTCCTAAAAGAGATATGAACAGCAACAACCATGCTGTAAAGCATATTTCTTTCTATTACACTGACTTCAATAGCAAAAGTCTTTTAATTATGCTTTCAATAACGTTGTAATTCAACCAGTAAAATTTTACCTCCTGGAGTTTGAAGGATAAGGGCATTACCTCTACTCACATTTAAAAAGAATTAAGTATTTATTCAAAAACACTGTAGTAATGTTCCATAATTTCTTTTAGTTGAGGTTTCTAAGCCCACCTATTGATTATTTCACTTGACCAGGACTGTTAAATAGGTTTAATTCTGTGTGACTTAGTCTAGGTGATCCTGCTGTGCCAGGGGGATTGGACTAGTGATCTTTCGAGGTCCCTTCCAATCCCTAATGATTCTATGATTTAACTGAGGCTGTTTAGTCTGGAGAAGAGAACCCTGAGGAGGGAATACTTTTAATGTCTACTAATATCTAAAGGGAAGCATCAAGAAGAAGGGGCCAGTGTCTTTGCAGTGGCACCCTGTGATAGAATGAAGAACAACAGATACAAGTGAGAACACGAGATTCTACATCAACATCAGGAAAAACTTCTTTACTGTGAAGGTGCTGGAGCTTTGAAACAGGTTATGGTGTTAAGGTTTGTCAGTCTCCACTCTCAGGTCAGTGATGATAGGACGAGGGGAAATGGCCTCAAGTTGCATCAGGGGAGGTTTAGATTGGATGTTAGGA
>JAOXOE010027098.1:0-19419 GCA_028565055.1 Phoeniculus purpureus
AGTATCACAGTATTACCAAGGTTGGAAGAGACCTCACAGATCATCAAGTCCAACCCGTTCCCACAGAGCTCAAGGCTAGCCCATGGCATCAAGTGCCACGTCCAATCCTGCCTTGAACAGCTCCAGGGATGGCGTTGGGAGAGCGTTTGTTTTGTGAAAGAGATTACAATCTCTGCCCTACCACACTGCTGTGACACAAAGCTGTGCTTAAGTGTTTCATGTTGTCATCTCCCATACCCACGGTGCTTTCTGGCTGTGATGATCTGCAAGGAATGGCTGAAGGTTCATGGCACATGTTCAGAGTGACATAGCACTTTTTCACCTATGAATAGTACTTGAAAATTAAAACACAACTAATCCTAGAAGTCTCCATTAGTATCTGAATACTTCAGGGGCACTAGGTCCTGAAGACTGGCTGTACATTCATATTCTTCTCCCCATAACCCAAATATGCCATCTTTTTCCCCTGTTGTTTACTCCTGAGTGTGGTGTCAGTAGTTCAGATAGATGTGCATCCCTGCTACCCTACAGGCAGCTCGTATGTTAGCTTTGGGTATGTTTGTGTGTGGTGTGGCAGCACATTTTGTAGTGCATTTGAACCAATGTGGCAAAGACCACCTTTCTCTTTGTCCTCTTAGTTGTATTTGACTGAAAAGCCCCAAAAGCCAGGATTTCTAGCAGTTTCACAGTACCTGCCCCACGTAGCCACTTTAGTGATTTGTGTTTCCTAAGTGTGTGTGCCTGGATATCAGAGCAAGTGAGTGACTAGCAGGACTTGGTCTTTTAGAAAGACACTGCTTTGAATCTGATAAATCCCTCAACCTAAATTTCTTAGCCACAAGAGTATGCATTCTGCTTACCTGATTTTATTAGTCTTAATGAAACAGAAAAGGTTTGGGGACAACCTGAAGTTTTTGTTGCTGTGATGCTGTCAATTACTTTTGATAAGGTAGTTAATGGCTGTGGGGTGTGCTATAGTGTTGATTTCAAACCTTGACTTTCATGTTGTTACACAGAATTTACTATTGTCTCAGATAATCTCAAAATAGTACAAATGTGCAGTAGATGTCTAAACTTTTACGTCAGTAGAGACCCCTATGTAGCTTATATTTATTCAAGATTGGTTAGAAATCAAACATTTAATCCATTTATATTTTCCATGATAGGCATTCATTCATATTGTGTAAAAATCATGATGGCATTTAGGGTAAATATGACTATTTAAACAATTTGGATGGTTTCTAAAACTAGTTTTTCAGGGTTTCTAAAACTAGTTTTTCAGGAGTTCTATGATACTCTAGATGTCTTAGCAAGCAGGGATCAGTTCTAGTCGGGAGACAGAACTTCAGTTTCCATATCTGTTCTGCTCTAATCACCTCCACTAAAGATAACTAATAGTGATGCTTCTTTGATTCTTTAATGGTGGCTTTTAATTCCTTTCCAAAGCAGGACAACCAAAAAGAAAATGATGCAAAAAACCAGGACAAAGCTGAATTTTGAGTTGCTAAATGTAGCAGTCAAAATTATTTACAAGTTATCTGAGCTGGAAACAAGTTTTCAGTTGTCTTTCCTGTGTGACTTAGTCTAGGTGATCCTGCTGTTGCAGGCAGATTGGACTAGATGATCTTTTGAGGTCCCTTCCAATCTGTTATGATTCTATGATTCTTTTAGCAAGCAATGAGAGCCTGGAACAAGGGCAATTTTTTTAACCCCTCTCAAGTTAAAGCATCTTATGCTGACCTTAAATATTATGTTGTTCTAAAATGCTTAAACATTAAGACAAGGACATCTGGACAAGGTTTTGTGTAGTTGATTTAGGGTTTTTTAGGTGGTTATGCTTTTCATTAACTTGTATCCTGCCTGAGCTTTGACCTGATGGCCTTTGAAAGCCCCTTCCAACCCAAATAAACTGTATAAATTCTGTGTGTAAACACTTTCCACATTGTAATTGTTATTGAAAAATTCAGTCCAATCTGAGACACCGAGTCTGGTTCTTCACTATCTGTTAGTGAAGATCCTATACAAGTGCTTTTGGAAGTTATTAATCTGAGAGGTTATGTAGCTGTTGTTAACAATTGTCTCAGTCTGAACAATATGCCTTGTGTTCAGTGTTTTAATTTTCTCTCTCAGCTGTGTTCTCAACTGCTTTGATTTTGGTGGAAATGGTGGGGGTTTTTTATAGATATTTTTTTGAACCTTTAATAGCAAAAAATCATGGCAATACCGTGTTACTAAAATACCTCAGCATTGTGTTACTCAAACAACAACAGATGTTGGAAAAACGCTGCATTAAACCTTCCATCAAAGGTTACCTCCACTTCTTGGTGTTGTTTTAGTGTCACATTGTTATGACAACATCATTTCCTGAAATCGAGAGAGCTTTGACATCCGGGAAGAATATTTAGAGATAAAAATGAATACCAGTGTTTTTTAATGCTAGATGGTGCCGTCTGGGATGATAACTAAATAATTATTAGTCATCTCCATTAATTCTTCTGTACTGTTCTGTATTATCCAGCAAAGTGAGCTGTTTCAGATTTTAGAAGCGTTCACATGTTTATTCCTGGATCCTGCTGTAGCTGAGGTTTCATGTTTTGGCAGCTGGGTGCGTTATGTTTGTGCAAATCTAGTGATTTATAGTAACTGTTGTTATTGCCATCGTTAAATGGATCACCCTCCAACGCAATAGGGAAGCTCAAACGCAGTTAGCGTCTTTCTTCGCTAACACAGAAGTAGACTGCTACTTTAAAGGAGACTTGTTTTTACTCTGTCATTTTAATGCAATTAAGCAACCTGATGTTTAATATCAGTCGCAGATAAAACAGTGGTCTGCAAACCACACCACATCCTGTCGTGCTGATGTGAGCAATAAGATGTGTTACTGTGGGTAATCCCATCATATAAGTAAAGAGGTGGAACTGTAGGCTACTGAAGGTGAATGCAATGACATGACTGACTTATCTAGCCTCTTGGCTGCTCTGTAGTTGTTATGTTACCTGTGTAATCAAGAAAAAACCATAATTCATATCCTTGTGACTGATGTGATAGGGTTGTAGAGTGTTGAAATGATTAACAGCTTTGTATGCAAACCTGGTAGATTAGTTAGGAGACTGGCTAGTCTGAATGCAAACTATTAGTCTGGGATATCGCTGTACTTGAATTAGAATAACTATATACGTTCCTTGAAGAGGAGTATCAGAGTTGTGTGTTAGCACTAAAGGAAGATTTGTCTGTCTGAAGGTAATCCTAACTGAGGCTGCTTACTGTCTCTTAATATTAAGGGAGAAGAAAAACTTATAAGATAACAAAACACTGGAAGTACAGACACTTTATTTCTCTTTAATACAATTTTTATGTATTTCTTGTGACGTACTGGGGAGAAAAACTCTAGAGACTTGGAATATTTGTAGTAAGTTGTCCTGCTGGCAGTTCAGGTTGTTGTTTTGATAATTTTCTTTTTGACTCCTCTGTTTTCTTTAAGGCCTTATTCGGTTACAAGAGCTCATCAAGGCTCCTTCACGATACAACCTGAGACTAAAAATCCGTCAGTTACCTGCTGACACGAAAGATGCAAAGCCATTGCTAAAGGAGATGAAAAGAGGCAAAGAATTCCATGTAATCTTTGACTGCAGCCATGAAATGGCAGCAGGTATCTTGAAACAGGTAATTTTTGTTTTGACTAAACTTTTTCACCCTTAATAAATAAAAGAAATATCCAGACTTAATGATATTTAACATGTTGGAGCATTGTCTGTCAGTACTGCTGAGATTTAACTGAAAAGGATTTAATAAATAGTTCTGTTGCTGACTGTATGGGCAGCTGCTTTGTGTTCTGTGTTTTAAAGAGACAGACTGATTGATTCATGTGCTGGGAATTGATGCACGTGCTGTGAAAAGCCCTATCCGTCTTTCGATTGTAAAGGATTGGTACTTTGCAGAACTTGGGCTTAACTGGTGCTTTGCATTATTGGTTAGTGTTATTTTATATAACAGAGCTTTATTGGCTTTAATAAATTGAATCATCTGAATCAAATCATCTCAAACAAATAGCTGGAGTTGTATGTTGCCAACTGACCACGTTAGTGTGGTCCACTGAGAAGAAAGAACTAAGAGATACTCTCCTCATACTACTCATAGGACTGTAAAACACCTGAATACGTTTAGGGAGGTGCTCTGAAAACGTCTGCTTTGTTTTGTACAAGTAAGATGAGTAGATAAGAAACAACAGAATCCCAAATGCTTAACTGGATTGTACTGCAGAAGCAGATTCCAGTGATGTCTTCCCAGACAGGATGACGATACAGTGGTGCACCAAGAACAAGGCTCATGCAACCTTACTGTCAGGCTGAAGTGTGCATAGAAGACAAATTTTTTGTGTTCTTTAGCTTAATGAAGTACCTGCAAAGACTGGGAAATCCTTATACTCAGAGAACTGTAGCTAGCACTAAGAAAGGAAAGGATTAACTACATGAAAACAATATCTGAGTTTATAGACTAATAGTATGAATATTTGATCTTCATTTTTACTGAAGTCATACACATCTTGCTGTTACTTGACTCAGAAGTATTTTCTTCCATGGTTGGAGAACTGCACATGCTATAATATAAGCTTCAACCTTTATTTTATGATATTATTCATTGAAATAGAAAAAAAAAAGTCCTCTTAGGGTATATTTTTCTTAAGGGAAGGGTTCGATAATGAGTGAAAATACTGTCAACCTAAATTTTGTGTGGCAACTTAATGCATCCCATTAGTATGTAAAACTGTAAGCCTGTTTCACATTCACAGCACTAAACGGTCTAATAATAGTCCTTCTATCAGAAGATCTGGTTAATAAATTCCTTTAATAGTCAGTAATCTATTCCAACTGCTACGAAATGACTCGCTTGACCTAATTTTAGTCTAACTCCAACCCTATATTCTCACCCCAATAGCGCTCTCCTGCAGCTTTTCATTTGCCTTGTAAATGGGATCAAATGTGTTTTGTGTGACCTCCAAAACACTAATTTTTGTTTCTTTTTTCAAGGCTTTAGCTATGGGGATGATGACAGAGTACTATCACTATATCTTTACCACACTGGTAAGTGGCTTGTGAAAAAGTAATGATGACTTGTAACTAAGGTATTTTCCTTAATTATATTACTTGACAAAGTGAAAACGTTCTCTCTGGATTGAGATGTGAGTAGAAGACGTTTTCTCTGTTGAGTTTTTTCATATTCTGTGAAAATTCATCAAGCGGTTTGAATCATGCAACCTAGAAACTTACAGACCTGAAAAAGCAAATGACTGAGCTGCTGTTCTTAACTTTCAGCAGGGTTAGAACAGATTATTTGTGTCATGGGTGTTGTCCTATTTGTATGTGAAAGTGATGCCATTTTCAAGTTACTCATAAATTCCATGTTTTGTATTCAACATTTTGCAAGGTAGTTCTCCACTCTCATATAATTCCTGTAGAAGTTGATGTGAATACTAGCATTTGATTTAACAGTCCACATAAGCATTTTAGGCACAAGTACCCAATATTCTTTGGTGACCACTGTAGAAATAATTGCAAAGAGATTTGATCAGACTTGGAGCCATCAGATTTGACACTGGAGGTAAATTAACGTTTAAAATATGAATGCTTTAACAAAAAAAATAACAAACACGTATGTGAAGTCCTTTTTGCTGCTCACCACAGTTTGACTAAGAAAGTTTTGAAGTTGGTCAAGTCAGACACTGGAATTAACCTCCATCCCTGGAGGTGTTTAAGGACAGAATGGATATGGCCCTTAGTGCCATGGTTTAGCTGATGTGGTGATGTCAGGTCACAGGCTGGGCTTGAAGAGCTCAGAGGTCTTTTCCAGCCTCAATAATTCTGTGATTCCATAAAACAGTCTTCTAGGAATTATAATCACGCACATCTTTCTGTTTTCCTTCGTGTTCAAATCTGCCTGTTTTCAATTGTCCTTCTTAAAATACCTGTCATTTCAAGGATACGAGACAGATGTGCCATGGTGAAACCATGCTTGGAATTACCTACGTTTAAAGGTTTGAGTCCTTACCTATCTGGAAGGATGGGAAGGTCATCTCAGAATCACAAAAGTTCACTCCAAGTATTAGCATGGAAATAGCTTGTTGGAAGGAAAGCAAAGCAGTTTGTGGTGTTTGTTAGAATGATAAAGGCAAAACACCCGTCACAAACGCCTTTCTTATTCTAGAAGAAGAATTTATGGATTAAAGATTGCATTGTGTGCAACAGCATTTCCCTCACTGGTCTGACAAATGAGATTCTAGGTGTTGCAATGGAATTTTTTTCTTTTAATTTTCATTTTGCTATTGGTGAAAACTAATGGTTTCGGTGGTCTGCTGTCCTTCGGCATTTAATTGTCATTCTTAAAGATAATTATTAAAGATAATTATTAAGAATTGTCATTCTTAATAATACGGATTTTGTGGCATTCTTATTCCTTTATCAGAACATTAGCCTTTTTTAGGAGAGACGAGTGTTTTGTGGACTTGGAGCAATCACAGGATGATGTAGTGTGCACAAACATGGGATGGATTTTTGACTTTGCAATCCAGCTTTGGAATGTGCATCAGAATTCAGTTGTTTTGCTGTATTAATTATTTCTTACCCGACATGGTAGAAGTCCTGTGAAATAAATTTTCCAGTCACAGTGTTTACAGCAGTTTTCTCTGTATTTTCTTCTTGATTGATTCATGTTCTAAAGCAGTGGCTCATTAATACACCAACCCCTATTTATAATAGATGAATAATATTGTTGCATGTATTTATCATATTCAAGGGTAAAAATGAATGGGTTTGGTTTAAATAATTGCATCTGAGCTTCTGACTGCTTTCACAGTAAAAATGCAGAGGTTTTTTTTTTTTAAAGAGAGAAATGTGATGTGGCTCTATTTATCTTTACTATGAAACAAAATGTTTTATTTCTTTACAAAAAGGACATGAATTAGGTTGCTTATAATAGATATCTTAAAAGCCTTTTGACAGCTAAGGTATTAGATATGGAAGATGGTATTAGAATTACTAGCTGTAATTAAAAATGAGTACTACTTAATAACTTCAGGCAAGAGTCACACGTAACACTAACATTTCATGGAAATTTATATACGTTTTAAACTGCCAGCAAGAAGTAAATGAACAATTAAATTAATGACCAACTGTTTCCCATGGCCAAAACTTAATCTTGGACCTGAGTTTCCTAAAGTCAGGTGCTGTTTCTATTTGTTTCTGTGGTTTCTGTCAAAAGACTGAGATAATCTTGCTTGCGTGCTTGATCTAAAATGTCATTTTCTTCTTTTTATTAAGGTATATTTGCCTGTTTGTTTACTGGGGGGGCATAAATGATGCACACATACATATGTATTGAAAATACATTACTTGGCAAAGATTATTCCTGCAAAGATAGATTGCTAGTCAGATATATGTACAAGATTAGAAGCAGTTAGTACCAGCTAATAGTGTTCTGGTTAAATTTAAAGCGTACTTCCTAGCGTATATAGCACTCCTGATCCTGAACATTTCAGTAGTCTTATCCAAGGAAATAAACTAATAATTAAAATAAGAATTGCAGTCCATTAAAATATGCCTATGGTGGTCTTTACTTTCAGGACCTCTTTGCCTTGGATGTGGAACCCTATCGATATAGTGGTGTTAATATGACTGGATTCAGGATTCTAAACACAGAAAATACCCAGGTGTCGTCTATCATCGAAAAATGGTCCATGGAGCGGTTGCAAGCACCTCCAAAGCCTGATTCAGGTTTGCTGGATGGATTTATGACGGTATGAATACTAGCATTTAATTCCTTTTCTTGTATATATTTCTGCCAAAAAACCCAACCCCTTCAAACATTTTTGTTTCTGTTGCTGGAATTGTTTAGTGATAGGAGATTTTTTCCTAGGCAATGCCACATTATACATAGTTGATCCGTATTTCCATACCTTCTTGGGGAAACTATTGTGTCATATCAGAAAACCAAGCTAAATCACAAGTGTTTCTGTGTGGTTTGCATTTTATTAATTTAAGATTATTGCATTATTAAGGTGTACTACTTAATTTCTAAATAATTCTTAAATGTGTTTGCTAAGCAACACTTTCTCACTGTCTTTTCTAATGTCTATATCTTCACATTCTTTCCCGTGGTTGGTTAGTTTTTGTTGTTTTCCCTTCCTTTGCCACTATTCTCTGGCCTCACTTCAGTTCATATAGATTAACTTGAATTTCCAGGGAGTTTCTGCTCATTAATGGGAATTGAGAATTATAATGTCAGGAGGGGATCAAGGACTTTGTTTTAAAACATCTTCTACATTAAGACATCTTTCTTTTTCGAATTTGTTGCAAGATACAATTTTCCTCTTTGGCCCAAAGCAATCTCTGCTGACAAACTCACACTGCTTTTTAGACATTCTTATTTATTTGAATTTTTTTTAAGCCTTTTCATGTTCAGTTTGAAAAACAGCAACTTTTGTTTCTTGAAGATTAGTATCTTAGTTATTTGTACCAGTTATCTATATTACACTAATTGAGCCATGTAACACAGCTAATATTTTGAAAAACATCTTTCTACTCCTAAAGTTTAAAGATTTTATTGACATTGGATACTAAAAAACAATCAATATTTAAGAAAGTTAATTTCCATCTTGTTTTTAGAAAATTACCTTGTTTAGAGAAAAAGAACTTATTTCTTCTATTTCCTGGTGTAGAATGTCTTGAACGTAAGAATGAGAAGCATTTCAGATTTACTTACCAGCTCTTTTGTGCTGTGCTTTACAGATCCCAGCGTATGGGACTTTAAAAATATGAGACTGTAGAAGTCGCATCATTTATTTTTCTAAACAATTCCAAATAAGCAGATGAAACCCCCTGAAATTTTAGAGATGCATGGAATATGCACTGGGTTTATATAGCTTGTTCTTGTAAGCCATTGTTCCGTGCTTCCCTGTTTAGACCAATCTTTTCATTCTTATTTACCTTTTTTAATTAAAATTCATACAAGTCCGTCTCACTCATTGTAGTTGTCTCATTTTTGCACAGATCAAAGATAGAATTGATCTCAAGCCCTTGGATAGTTCCAAGATCAGTAGCAATACTTCTTTATCAAAACACAGGGCTGGGATCAATAAAATCCTAGAACGATAAATATTAGAAAAGAATTCTGTCGGCCATCCACGTTTTTAATCTTTTTTACAGCTGCAGGAAAGTGCTAATCTGAGGAAATCTGCTGAGGCAAGGAATAACTCTGTTTTAGCTAGTACATGGCTGTCTAAGACCACCCTTAACACCATTGTTTTGGCTCAGGATAGAAAAAACATAAGTGCATGAAATGCCTGTGTGTCTTCTGTGCCCTTAAACTGCTGGTAGGAGCAGGGAGGTGATCATTCTCCTCTACTCAGCTTTGGTGAGGTCACATCTCAAGTCCTGTGTCCAGTTTTGGGCCATTAACTACAAAAGGGACATTGAAGGGCTAGAGAGGTGGCTACCAAGCTAGTAAAGGCTTTGGAAAAGGTGTTGTGTGAGGAACAACTGAGGAATGAGATTGTTTTTAGCCTAGAGAAGAGGAGATTGAGGAGAGACCTTATTGCTCTCTACAAGTACTTGAAAGGAGGCTGTAGAGAGGCAGGGGTTGATCTGTTCTCCCAAGTGATGAGCGATAGGACAAGTGGAAATGGCCTTAGTCTGCATCAGGAGAGGATATCAGGAGGAATGTCTTTCCTGAAAGGATTGTCAGACACTGGAACAGCTTGCCCAGGGAGAGGATTGAGTACCCATCCCTGGGGTAATTTAAGAGAAGAGTAAAAGTTGTGCCGGGGGACAGGGTTTAGTGGTGCTGATAGGGCTAGGAAAAGGTTGGGGTTTATGATCTTGAAAGTCTCTTCCAGCCAAAGCTGTTCTATGATTCTGTGATTCTCTTTGTAAGTCTAAGTGGAAGAAAGTTTTCATACTGATTGTGATGAATATTTTATGGAGATTTTTTTATGTAGATTAAGCACCAAATGCCCTTTGATTGCCTGGGTTTTAGATACCTGAGATATGCAGATAGATTTAAAGGGTATGTAAAGGCACAGTAATCTTGAGAAGTGTTGGGTGCTTACAGGGCTTTTAGTATCTGGCCCTTAAGTGCAGAAAACACTTTCACAGGATGTCATGACATCATTGCACAAAATTCTTCCTGTGCTCAGGACAGAATTAGAGAAAAGACAATTTTACTGACATATTATCAATAAATGTGTCAAGTTTGTAAAGTCTGACTTCCTCACTGTTATTCTTGCGTGTTTAAAGTCAGAAATGCACTCAGGATTTAAAGATATATTAATTGCTATTATGGAATAACCAGTATGGTCTGAACTGGGAACTTGTTTCATTTTCAATGGTTGGTAAAGACTACAGTTTAGTGGGAAAAATATTAGCAATAAACCTTAATAAAGCACTCAATGGAAGTGCTTTCAGCTTGAACTACATAACTAACTACAATTTAATCTGGTCTTAAACTACCGGGAACTTGAGAATGTGCCAAATGAAAACCCGAGGTTGTATATCTCTGAATATTTAGAGACCTACACTGTTTATTTTCCACTGCTACTCATCCAGGTAGCTATACATCACAGAATTTATAAACTCTGGTGGTATTTGTGTTATGTCTGTTTTGCTCTAACTTTTCCACCTCATGGAAATCAACTTTGTCACTGTGACAGGATCTGAAAACCATCAATTTAACTCTGACATTGCATTTGCTATTTTATGATTCATAGTGTTCCCAGTTTGCTTTCCTGTTTCAAATGGTTTTCTATAGGCCGGTATAATTTTCTAATTAGTGTGTAGTTTTCCTCATGATTACCTGATGTTTTTTTATCCCAACGTGATAAAAAATGAACATAAAATTTTGCCTGATCTCCTTGGAATATTCCAAGTGAAACATCGAAGTATGGGTCCTACTGTCTTCAGTTAGGATAGCTTTTCCTCTGTTCCCAGGCTGCTGCTCAGGGCAGCTCTGAAAAGGATGATGCTTTAGCAGATCTTAGAAGATAAGTGATGAAGAACAAATGTTCCATTATATTTCACTTTTCTTTTAGAATGTCTATGTTTCTTTGTATGGACTTTATTTAAGCTATTCAATGAATGAATCCATACTTTATTACTATTTAATAAATATTGACTTATTTGTATAATGGGGAAAGTAAATCCGTTCTATGATTTAGCAAAGTCCTCCAGCACAGCACTGCACAATTGGCTTGGTCCTTTCCGTGGTTCCAGAACATCCGTGGAAGTTGTAGATAATTTACTGTGCTATCAGACTATACCCATTTTCTTTACAAAGACTTCTTGTGATAAAAGGTTTGCTTGTGTAAAAGTTTATAAGAATTAAATAGATATGGTGTATATGAAAATCTAAATCAATCGATTACTCTAAAATAAAACTTTGAAACAACGCTTTTCAGCAAGGCCTGATGTATCAGGACATAGTGATGGTTTAAACTAAAAGAGAGTCAGTTTAGGCTAGATATAAAGAAGACATTTTTTCAGTGAGAGTAGTGAAACCCTGAAACAGGTTGCCCAGTGAGGTGGTCGATGTCTCAGCCCTGGAAATATTCAAGATCAGTTTAGATGGGGCTCTGAGCAACCTGACCTAGTTGGTGATCTCCCTGCTCACTGCTGATGAAGTAGAAGACCTCTAAAGGTCCTTTCCAACACAAACCACTCTATGATTCTGTGAATATAGAATTCTTGTGCAAGTCTTAGTGGTCTGATTTACTGAAGAGGCTTTTCTTTCATGATTCACATAGTAAAAGAATTGATTTATACTTTTGGTGGTTCTTTAATATTTCTTTATTTGTTCAAAGATAATCATAGTCCTCATAATGTATCACTAGCAATATGAATACAAATGTGTTGCTGTTTAAATACATTAGCATCAGTTTATTTCTGTTGCATGCTTGTACAGAAATGCTTATGCACGCATGGTTAAGCAACTTATTAGGTTACTGAAAGAGATTTGTTTCTTAAATCTTTAAAGATCTTGTTTATGACTATTCTCAGTAGACTCATATTTATTTTGATAATTTTTACTTAATTACCATCCTCTTGCTGAGCAGATAGAAATACATAGTGCTTATAAAAGTAAAGATCACATGGAACTGACAGATGGCATGGATGCTGGTTCTTTTAAGACCTTATCACCCCAGTCCAATATAGAGGGTCTGTAAGAAAGATGATGCCTGTTGTGATGGGACAAGGGGTAATGGTTTTACACTAAAAGAGTAGAGATTTAGACTAGGTATAATGAAGACATTTTTTGCAGTGAGGGTGATGAAACTGTGGAACAGATTTCACAGAGAGTTAGTAGATGCCTCATCTCTGGAAATATTCAAGGCCAGGTTGGATACAGCTCATAACAACATGATCTGGTTGAAGATGTGCCTACTTGTTGGACTAGATGACAAAGTTATGATCTATGTTAATGATAATTCTGTCACAGGTTACAAGTCACAGCTTTAGAAAATACAGGAAGAAAACTCATGATCCATCTATTATAACACTTTATCTTTCTTACTAGTACAATTCCCTGTATCTAATGTTTCTCTGTCTGTTTCTTGTCTCCTTGTTTCTTATTGTTACTTTTGGGCAAAAAAATTCCAATGAAATAATGAATAAAATCTTTTTTCACGTTAGATTTAAAGCTGGGACATTTTCATACTGAACTTTGTAATGAATTCTCACTTGATCCTGCACTTCCTGACTTAATTCAGCAATATATAGTGTCTTTTTCCTTTCCTTACCTTGTTTACGTGTTTCCAAATAGAATTCAATGTGCATCTAATCTGTCACAGTCATGCACTTCCCTATTTCTTCTCATCACTAATTTCACTTGTTACCAGTTCAAAACACACATTTGTAAAGCTAGTCTGCAGGCAGGGTACATCATTAGGTTTTGAACTTGATCTAGCTGTGAGAAAATTAAATATAATGAACGTTAAGGTAAAAAGCAGAAAGTGGTGTGTTGGTTAGCTGCCAGACTGGTTTGCCAGTAGTTTATTTATGGCTTAGTCATTCTACTAGAATGTTTATTTGCCTAGACATCTTTACAGGGATATAGAAGCTGGTGCATACCAGTAAAATAAGATGTCTGCAGAATAATTGTACCATGTACATGTTTGTCCCAGAGACTACTTAATTATATGACGAGTGTTGAAATAAAATAAAGCTGAATAAGACTACTGTAAGTTTTGAGGATCCAAGTTCAACATGCAGAGTTGTATATCACCAAACCAATGGATTTTTTTTTTTACATACAACATAGGATAGATTCACACAGTAATTTTGGTTGGAAGACCCCTTTAAAATCAAGTCCAACCATTGACATCCCTGGAACAGTATAGCTCAACCCAGCAAACCTCTGGTTTTGTTGAGGAAACCTGCTTTGAAAGTATTTAAGCATTACAGATTGCAATAGAGAGTGAAAACTAATCTGATATGGAGCTTCGTGTTATCAAGGTACTAAACAAGACTGAGGATCTTTAAACAATTCTCTGTTATTTGATATATTCATTACTATTCTTTTTCCACTAAATTTGTACCAAACTCTTAGCAACCACTTAAACAGAATGAGTTAGCATTTAAAAAAAAATCCACTAATTTTCAGACAGACTGAGATTTCTTCTTGAAAAATGAATTTGTATTGCATGTTAAAAAAACCCCAAAGAAACCAACTGGAATGAAATAAAAACCATTTATGTAAGTTGAGATTTTATTTTGCAAGAAGTTTAGGTTTTCAAAGGTTCATCCTGATTTAGATTGGAGTAAAAATGAAATTTTTGATTTTTATGCAAGATAAAAAAACCTAAATTATGTTAAATCCTAAAAGTGTTGTCACCTGTACTGTAATACTGGAACAGCGTTACGGGAGATAGAGGCGTGACATAGTATTTTCAGGGAAGTTTGCTATGCGACATTTGACTTCTTGTTTTTGAATCTGAACAAGTAGCACACAGAGGAAAACCCACCAAACCTAAAGCATAAAAGCCCTCCTACATTTGTATATGACAACCATGGCTGAGACCAAGAAGCAGAGCATGAATCCAGTGTTATGAGTTCAGAATTCTTTTACTCCACAAACACCTTCCAGTTTTCCGTGCCTGAAGTCAGAAGTTAGCATGCATAATTAAGATGACCTAACAAGCTCTGCTGCTTCATTAAAGTTTTCCTTACTAATTGCCTTTGCCTATCGTCTGACTTAGCTATCTGCTTTAATCATATGTAGAGAAGAGTGTACTGTTATGTTTTCTGACTATGAACTCTGTTTAACGTTCGTTTTGGTAGCTGCATGTGGCAAGTGTAGGGTAGCTCTGTGGTACTTGATGAATGATCTAGCTAAGGTCAATATTCAAGCATTTTTCTCCAGAAAAGTATAGATCTGATATGTTTGCAGGTTTCTTAGTAGAACAGAGCATCATTTAGTTGCATAATTTCTCTTTCCACTCTTAATTATCTTGTTTATATATTTTTGACGTATTTTTAAAACGTCTCCTTTCTTTTCTGGATGCAGTGTGCTTTTTCAAGTGTAGGTGTTCTCCACCATGGAACAGTGTAAAATTGCAAGTGAAGACTTTGTAATAAAAATGTAGAACGATATTTGTTGCATAGTTGGGATGGCTGTGGTTCTTTTCTGTTCAAGATATTTTAGTCTGAGTCAAAAAAGACAGCTGAGACTTTATGAATAAAGACTTTAGTTTACTAAAAGATGGTCTATAGATTTATTTGGATAACGAGAGTGGATCCAGGGGTATTTTCTTAAGTGTGAAACTGTAAAAAGGATGCAGTGATCAAGAGAAAAAAGGCCAATAACTTTATATATAGTCATTAATCGAGATAGTACGTGTACAGTCACTTCCCTGATCTGGCTTTGAAATTCATTTTGAGAATAGCCATTCTGAGGAATACAGTAGCTTTGTGCTTATGATAGTTTAATATTCTCAAAAGTTTTTGATTCTAATGGTAAGACAGAGAAGAAAATGGTAATCAAAGGGTGAGTATGGAGGGAAAACAATGGTGTATTTTCAGTTGCATTAAATCTGTTTCTTTGTAAAACCCTAAAGCCTTATGAGGAGGGCCATATTGAGTGGCCAGCTGTAACCAGGAGAAAGAGCCCAATAATCATGAGAGTCCTTTGGCTTACTGATGGTAAAGCTTTCTGAATCATCTTGAACTCACTTGACGAAGCTAATACAGTTAGAAAATGTCCTTTTTAGTGTCATTTTTTATTATAGATTAGATTAGAAGAGGTTAAGCAAAAAAGGGAGGACACTGAAACCATGACATTTGTTGTGTAAGAGCCTAGAATTGAAAAAAGTCATTAGGTTCATTTATCATGGTATACCCAAGGCTTAATGACGTTATGAATAATATCTTATGGATAATATTAATAATTCATATTGATACCATTGATTAATGTTCTTATGAATAATGAGGCACTCTTCCACTTCTATGAAAGCAAAGGTCTATTTCCTATGTCCAATAGCCTGCTCAAAAATGAACCCAACAAAAACCCACAAGAATTTCTATCTGATTCTCAAATCCATTTTAAACAAGGTTTAGCTGAGCAGCATGTGTGAGTTAAAAAATACAGCAGTCATAAGTGAAGAGATTACTTTTTAAACAGTGTTAAAATTATGCTTTTAAATAGTGACTGAAGAAATCGAGGAGATGCTAAACTGGAAATATTATTATTAGCAATGCTAGAATTCTGTATGTTTACTTCAGCTGAATTTTTAATCTAACTTTGCTCTTTACCTTAATTTTTTAGGTTTAAATTCTTAGTTAAGGCTTCCAATCTGTTGAATAACTTGTTACAAGCTGGTCATTTATTTCTGTTAATAGTAGAAGGATATTAATGGAACTGCAATTTCTTATCTGTAGCAATACAGAAATAAGTTATATTTGAGATAGCTGGTTAAATAATAAGTCGGTAACTTTAGCAGGTGCCATGACCGGACAGGAGGGTTTGATGTGCAAAAGGTACTATGGAAGTTACTGAGGATGAAAAAGCTGTGAAAGCAGAAATAAATACTAATTGTAGAAACAGAGCCTTGGATTCTGATGTAGAGCTTCAAAGAGGACAGCTTGTTCTGTAGACAGCTTTAGAATTATCCCTTCAGTAGGAAGAATTTTCTGGACTTGCTGATGAGATATGTTTAGTAGAACAGCGTGGCGGCAAATGTGTGCTTCAAAGGAAGTACAAAACAATTACTTATTACTGCATTACAAGCGAGAGATCTCCCCCAGGTACAGTTAACTTCATGAGTTTAGGGACTGTGCAGGATTTCATGCTGTAAGATGTTTTTCAGATGATATGTCAGCTATTTTGACAATTAATAAATATTTGACTTCTCTACATAATGTTGGTATTCGAGGAGATGGGTTCTGTCAGAACCCTGTGGTCCTATCCCACAGGAAAAATATACCTGAGTGTTGTAGCAGATAGCAGAAATTTGAACTCCTCTCCTATGGAAGAGCTAAATGAATTCTTCCTGGTGTTTGAGCATAAATTGAGCATTATTGATGTAGTAATATTAACATAGATTTATGTAATATTTTCATGTTAGAACTCTTCTGCTGTGTTTTTGTGAAGCAATAGAGGGAACTTAGTGTAACAGCCTGTAGGTAAAATGGCAGAGCTTGTGCAACCTGCGAAAGCTCCTAACTAGTTATAGCATAGGTTGTTTTTCGAAGTAGGAACTTAAGTACCTTTACATAGGAAATATGCAAGTGTCTGCACTGTGTGAAATGTAAAGGCTGAGGACTGTGAACCAAAGCAAAATAATTTGTCAGAGATGGTACTTAGGATTTGCATTCTGAAAATCACTGTCATACTTTAATGGTTTATTTATGTTCAGTAATTATCTTTTCAGAGAAAGTTAACTGGAAGCAAGGTTGCTTTCATTCTGTTTCTTTGCTGGAGTGTCCACAGAATGTTGCCTCTAGGTAATCTGGCCATCCGCCGACCTATTTGCAGGAATAAACAACGCTGACAACAGTTATGGCTACTGTTGTAGGATGTGGAATGGTGACAGTGTAGTCCTGATGGGTTTAGCAGCAGTGTAAATCAGTTTGTGGAGAGAAGAGACCACTGACTTATCCCTTATTGTTTGCTCATCGGTTTCATAGTGGTCCTGCCTGTTAGGAGTGCTCTGTACTCAGTACAGTGTTCTGTATTCAGCTGGTTATTGAGGTTTGAAAGTGAGTTCTGTTTAAAATGCCAGTCCTTTGGAAATCAGAGTATGTGTATAACTTGTCTAAACTTTAGCTGGCTACAGGCTGCCAGGTTTAGATATGGTAATGCAGATCAACTGAAGGTTTGATTTATTTTTTTCAAAAACTTATTTCTTTTTTCCAGAGGATTATTGTACACTGCAGATTGTGATGCAAGTGGAAAAGAGTGAAACTCGTATGTAAATGTTTGTCTCTTGATATCCAGGTGGTTATTTTGGCATAGTTTAGTAAGCTCTGACTGTCATTGGTCATTATAAACTTCTGATTTATGACAAACAAGAATGTGTTATTTCTTGCTATTGCTAATTACCATGGCTGTTGACATAGCTGGTAGAAATAGCTCTTAGGCATGCCATTCTCTTTACTAAAGACCTGTACTTGAATGTTTTTCCTTTTTGTTTTTCCATTTCCAGATGCATGCAGACTTGTCTATTAAAATAAATCTTCTTTATTTTTTGCTCGTCTCTTGCTGCAAACAACTATTTCTAATTTTAGATGGGTTTTTGATGGGACTTCACTGGCATGTTCATCCAGATCAGATGTATAGTTAGTGCTTGGATTAATTTTCCATACAGATGAACTAATTTTCTGTCCAGAAAATCATTGACTTAATGCCTTCTAGATGCCACAGCACATTGTGTCTGGTTTCTACCTGCCCCTCCAGAGGATGGCAGGTCTCCTCTCCAAAGGCCCTCCAAAGTCATGTCTGCCTACCCTGTAAGGGGTGTTTCTTATATCCCTGAATACTTCCAGTGGTGCTGTATGCCTACATGTAGGCTGCTTAACCAAGCTTCTCACTACATCAGTTAGAACTGCATCAGTCAAGTATTTTCCAGTCAAGAAGCCCACTGGGAATACAGTCGCCACAAGCACACACACAGATCTATTAAACAGCATCTAGGAATATTCAAGCATCAACTCAAATCTACATTTGAATAACTTTATGTCAGATTGGAAAAAATAAATGACATGTTTTCATTATTACATATTTTCTTTGTGAGCCTCTGTCAGAAAAATAGGCAAAAAGATAATATACCAAAAGCACTGAAGTGAATTAAGTACCATGACACTGTGGAAAAGATTTCAGATACTACATTTTTTTATACTCTTTATGCTCCTTCTTCCCAAGGCCTGAGTACACGTACAGCATGTTAATAGCTGTACAGCATGTTAATAGCAGAGGTAAGGCTGTATCATATTTCAGATAATTGTAATATCCTAGAAATTAATACTAAACTTTAAAAAAAAAATCCTTATTTTAATGCTATGGCATCTTTTATCCAAGCTTAGTGGAGAAATGCTACTGGGGAATGTTATTTTGTAAAGGATGTTCTGTGTGTGTAATTCCTATCAATATTTATAGACACAAAATCTCATTTTACTCTTTTTTTTTTTTGCACATAGCAATGGAATGTGTCATTCAATCCATTTGTTTATTGAGTTCTTGATGGAGACATTAGTTCAACAAAGTACTCAATGTGCTTTATTGCTGAAAAAAGCAATAAAAGCTTGTTGGCTCTCCTGTTGAAGTCAGCTGGACTACTTTGGCACTTAACGTGGGTTATCTCTTGGGTGCCAGCATAAGCTGCTTTTACTATTGGTCGGAATGGTCTTAGGAATTGGGATGTTTAGATGATCTATAGGAAGCTTATTTAATGATGTTGCTGAGAATCAGTGTCAGGACCCTTCAATTACAAGATCAGGGGAACAGATCTATCACTAGACCAGTGGAAAGTGAAGTAGTACTTTGCCGTCTGAACAATAGGGATAATAGTTGTTACAGAAAAATATTGAAGGGTATTTCTGGGCATATAGCACAAGATTTACTAATGGTTCACTCCTAAGGTGTGTTCCTATCCCTTCACTTGCAGAGGTGTGCTCAGCTTTCCAGAACTGATAAAGCATTGTTTTCTTTGTGATTCATAAATAGTGATAAATCTGAAATGCAGTACCTAATTTTTGAAGCAGTTGACATTATTACAGGTAAGTGATTAAGATTCACCCACGTGCAGTTCAGTGCAAAACACACAGAACGTACTTTCAGACTATTTTGCTTTTGAGTTGTTTGGGCTTTTTACAGAATCACAGAATCATCATGGCTGGAAAGGACCTCCAGGGTCATCGAGTCCAACCTTTATCCTAGTATCTA
>JAOXOE010027099.1:0-19417 GCA_028565055.1 Phoeniculus purpureus
CCCTCCAGCAGCTCTGTGTCCTTCTGGAACTGAGGGGCCCAGAACTGGACACAGTACTCCAGATGTGGTCTCACCAGAGCAGAGTAGAGGGGGAGGAGAACCTCTCTCGATCTGCTAACTGCCCCGTTCTGATCCACCCCAGGATGCCGTTGGCCTTTGCAGGCACAAGGACACATTGCTGGCTCATGGTCATCCTGTTGGCCACCAGCACCCCCAGGTTCCTTTCTCCTACACTGCTTTCCAACAGGTCAGTTTACTGAAGTAGGACTCCTTAACTGTCTTGCTTGGAACAAGATGTAGTAGGACCAAAAGCTGTGGCAAAGGGGTACCGGAACAAACGGGCACACTGTATCCCACAACCAAGTTAAAGAATCCACAGCATCTAGGTATTCCCATATGGAAAACATGAATATAACCACACACAAAGAGAGTCACCTTCTATGTCAAGGGCTTCTACCAAACCATTTAGTGGTTTTAGCAGACAATTTTAATGACTCCCTAAAGCTTAAGGTATCTTCTTCAATTTCCTCCACAAAATATTTGCAGTGGCTTGAAACTGAACTAGGCAGGGAAATTAAATGCAAAGTCACAGGCAAACACCACCAGAAAGTGCACTTCAAGAACCACCATCTTACAGGATCACAGTTAATTAACGTCGCAAACACAAAATGCTTATAGAAACCAATTACCGACTAAGGGCTCTTTTCTTCTGTGTGTTGAATAATTCTGAGTAAACAAATCAAATAAACAACCTATAACCCTGCCTATATTTGTCCATTACCGAGTATTCCCACCTAGGAGACTGTGGGCATAGACTACGCTTTCAGCTGGAGTCCTTTTGCTAAGAAATAACCAAAATCTCAACCACCTCACATTTAAATCTAATATTGACTTTTTAATTGCTAGCTTAACGGTGTGCCTAAACAGCACGAATATAAACGTCTGATGTGGAAATAAGTTTATGTACTTTGACCACTGGAAAAAAAACCCCACTGTTTTCACAGCATCTCAGAACCACAGAACATCATGTCCTGTCATTAGATACCACTCAGAAGAGCCTGGCTCCATCCTCCTGACACTTCTCACATATTTATCAACATGAATGGGGTCACCCCTCAGTCTCCTCTTCTCCAAGCTCAAGATACCCAGTTCCCTCAGCCTCTCCTCATCAGGGAAGTGTTTTACTCCATCATATCTGTGGCTCTGCACTGGACTCTCTCCAGCACTTCCACATCCTTCTGGAGCTGAGGGGCCCAGAACTGGACACAATATTCCAGATGTGGTCTCACCAGGGCAGAGTAGAGGGGCAGGAGAACCTCTCTGAATCTGCTAACCACCCTGTTCTGATCCACCCCAGGATACCATTGGCCTTCTTGGCCACAAGGACACATTGCTGGCTCATGGTCACCCTGCTGTCCACCAGGACTTTGGCTGTAATTAGTCCATTATTGCCTTACCCACTTGCTAAGAATGTTTTGGGGTTTTTTTTTCCTTCCAGGTGTGACAGCAAACCTGCGTTCCTCCCTTCATTTTAGGAACTCCAGCCCATGGCATTTGCTAAAGTATGTGCCTATTTCTGACACCAAGCATTGCTGCACTTCTTAGGAAGGGGTTTGGGAAAGAGCCAGTCAGTCCTACATGCCTCTGCATCCACATAGAGCTAATGCAGAGCTAACATACAGCTAATCCAAACTAAAATGAAGCCATCATTGAGGTGACCTTTTTCTTTCTGCAACTTGCCACCAAACAACCTTTGCTACAAACAGTGAGATCTGATGGCTTTTGACACCTTTGTAAGATCTTCTATGCTTTGGAGAGTGGCTTCTGTGATTTAAACCCCAAGACCCTCAACTCTTCCCTCTCTATATCCATTAGGTTTAGGTGTCAACTCTAAGATAAGGTGCAATTAGTGAGTGCAAAATGTTGGTTAAGGTCAGGGTCCACAGGAGCGTTTCTCTACCCAAAAGACTCGGCAAAAATCCATCTTGTGTTCTGGCATTTACTAGGTTTCAATACCTCTTCGTGTCCTGGAGGGATCAGCAAGACTCCTCCCTTCAAGGGTTTTCATTCTACATTCATCAAAAAACCCCCAGTTTTTCTGCAAGATGTGGTGGAGCACATAGTAAGCCGACTTGAAAATGACTGAGAAAGGCTTGTCCTGACTATTTATAACTGAACACTTACTTAAGTTTGAAGTTTAAAACAATCCAGGTTGGCTAATTCCCACTGGGGCTCTGTGTGTCCAGCAGAAGTTCTGACAGCAAAGAGCCTTGGATTAGAAGCCGTTAAACTCCAGCTTGTCTAGGACAAGAAGTGGATGGGACAGCACACAGCAGAAAGAGACTGCAGAAAAGGTGCGGTTTTAATACCACGACGCAGGTAACACTGCAGATCCGCCCTGCTGTTTCAGCCCCCTTCTCTTCTTTAAATGTGCACCTTGGTCTAGGTGATCCTGCTCTGGCAGGGGGATTGGACTAGATGATCTTTCGAGGTCTCTTCCAACCCTTGGTGTTCTGTGACCTCGGTTCACACCAGAAGCAGTGCTGAGTACCTACACAGTCGAGTTTTTAGAAGGTACCCACGGGGCAGCAAAGTCCACTGGGCACTGAGAAGAGCAGTATCAGAGTTTTAACAAAAATCAGTGGCTGTTCCTACACAGGCAGAGGGCCCACTGCACTGCAGGACAGAGAATAAGGGAAGCATCCTCCCAGCTATAACTCCAATGAACTAGGACACGACTGAAGGGAGAAAAAAGCCGGCTCACGCAGCAAGTCTGGGCTGTCGCCCACCACCACACACTGCTTCTCTCCTCACAATCGCTCCTCATCATGAAAATCACTGAACTGAGCTCACAGCCTTACAGGAACAGTTCCAGTTACCTAGGAAGCCTGTCTTTTGGAAGAAGAAAAAGAAAAAAATCAAAACTAACTGAAAAAATCCAAAACTGGGAGAGATAGGTAAAAAAATTACTGCAAAACCCAATAAATACTTATTTTCATTTTCAAAGAGCTACACAGACAGCACTGACCTATGATTCTATTCACACATTCCTGGGGGAAAATAATAATAAAAACACACAAGCTCCAAGACTTCCATTCTGGGCACTTTAGAAAGTGCCTGTTACTGTCTTATACAGCAGTGGTTTTGTTTGTCTGTTGTGTTGATCTAGAGCCTTTCCTCGTTACACAGAGGACAGCTGGTTATACTTTGCAAGAACAGTCAAATGCTTGAGCTAGCCACTCTTCCAGAAAAACTATAAATTGGGCTATGTAGAAACAAAATAATAAGAAAAAAAGTCCTAAATCGCAGTGTCACAGTGCATTAGGGATCAGAAGGGACCTCGAACGATCACCTAGTCCTATCCCCCCACCAAACAGATCGTCTGTTCCACTGAACGCGGCTGTATTCATAGTATCTCTTTTTTACATTTACACACAAAACCTAATTAAATGCTTCAAGGGGGAGAAGCAAAGCAGCTCTCAGGCTGACTACATTTGGCCTTTCTTCCTTCAAGGTGCCACGCAAACAAACAAGATGCTAATTACTGTCTCAGCTTGAAGTCACGCTTCGAGAAAGGAAGTTTGGCTTAGTTAAGACTATTGGGAAAGCTGGTAAACTCACAGAAAGTAGGCAGCTCCACTTGACTTTGGTTCGGCTTTTGATGTCCGGAAGAGCTTTCACTCAGGACACCATCACCAAGCCCATAGTTATAGCTCTGCTCCAAGTAGAGCTGCGATCACAAACGTCTACCTCCTGTCAGATCCATTCTGACCCACCCAGTTAGACAGCACTTGGTACAAAATTCAATTCTATTAGGATCGGGTACAGATGGAAGAACAGCCTTGTCAAAGATTATTTTGATCGTATGGAATTAAAGTGAACTTCTAAGGACATGTAGGGGCACAGAATGAATCTGTTTGAGTTTGGGAAAAAACCATCGGGAGACATGTGCTCTGGTTTGGTAACGTTCCCATTTTAAAGCCACAGATTGCGGTCACCTGAATCACAGAATCATAGACTCATTAAGATTGGAAAAGACCTCCAAGATCATTCAGACCAACCACCAACCCAACACCACCATGCCCACTAAACCACGTTTCCAAGTGCCACATCTAGATGATTTCTGAACACCTCTAGGGACAGTGACTTCACCAGCTCATTGGACAGCCTGTTCCAATACCTGACCACTCTTTCAGGGAAGAAATTTTTCCTACTGTCCAGTCTAAACTTCCCTTGATACATTTCCTCTTCTCCTATTGCTAGTGACTTGGGACAAGTCACCCTCTAAAAACTCCTTCCAGTTAGTTGTAAAGAGCAGTAAGGTCTCAACCTACTTTTTTTCCAGGCTAAACAACCCCAGTTCCATCAGCTTCTCCTTGTAAGACCTGTCCTCCAAGTGTTTCAGTAGATTCATTGCCCTCCTTTGGACACACTCCAGTGCCTCAATCTCCTTCTTGTACTGAGGTAGAATCATAGAATCATTAGGGATTGGAAGGGACCTCAAAAGATCATCTAGTCCAATCCCCCTGCCACAGTGTCCACAACTGAACTCAATATTTGAGATGAGGTCTCACTAGTGCCAAGTACAGGGGGACAATCACTTCTCTCTGAGAATAACTGCTTAAACCATGCTTACTGGTCATAAACCTCCTTCAAGGTCATCACAACCATGCCTCCCACCTTTCCATGCAGCGTGGACTGGGCCAGTATAGTCAGGGCATTTTCTTTCTTGTTCTGATCTTGAACTCTAGCAGGGCACATGACCACTTCAGGGAAACCTTCAGTCTGCCAAAGAAGACAGCACATCTCCAGTCGTGAGCTCAAAAGTGGGAAAAGATTTTACTCTTAAATCAGTCAGAAAATTGAAACCATCAGAGGAAACTCTGAAAACCAGCAGGAATTAGAAGCACAAGTCACATGCGCTTCCCTTCCAGAGGTGTGCTTCGACATTTAATGTAGACAAATCTAATGGATAAATTACTCTATGAAATTGCATAATGCTAAGGTATTCTACTCACCTAGGAAAACAAAGCAACTTCCTTATTCAGCAGTCTGTCTCTGGACTTCTGGTCTTAGAAAACCTACACTTACAGCACATGCCTTAAGCAAAACTCTTAGGATGCCTCTGTCTTGCTTCCCATGTGAGAGCTGGCTCCAGGCCACTCAACATGCTTTTTTGGTGCAAAGTAGCCTCAAGAGTTGCTGAGACAGAAAACCCGAAGCAAAGACAGGAAAGTGCACTCTTAATAGATACTGGTGTCTGTATGGGGGAGCAGATCATTGACCACTGATGAGAGCTGCAGCATCAGAAGGAGATTTATTTAAAGTAATAAATTATAATAAATCCTAGAGTCATTAGAGATTGGAAGGGACCTCGAAAGATCATCTAGTCCAACCCCCCTGCCAGAGCAGCATCATCAAATCAATAAACACATTTAAAAACACAGCTGTAATGTACAAGCAGCTTTCTTGCGCAGAGCCATGCAATGGGTTTTGAAGCAGGAGGTCCTGCTGGAACACGCGGTGATGTCCTGCTCAAAAAAAATAGCTGTACAGCACAACCCAAGCCGGGGCTACGTAAGTATTAACTGAAAAATGAAGCAAAAGCAACAGGTCAAGAAACATGTGGGAGGATGTGGGAGGAAATGCAAACAAAAAGCTATTAAAAGAAATCAATGCCACAAACAGAGGTGAAATTACCAGTGCTCCATCAGAGGGCCACTGCCTGTTTGCTCATGAGGTGTCGTTTGCCTGCTACGACAGGGTTCAACAGCAAGTTTAAAAAAGTGAGTCCAAGGTCAGGAAACAGCTCCTCAACATATAATCTGTCACATGCAGCCTAAAAAGTGCTTTTGGAGTCATAAAAAACCCAGTGATGTTGCAGATCCTGTACGACACGTGCAGAAAGCGCTGTTGTTCAGTGAGACTCTATTTCTCCTCCTCCTTGATCTCTGCACTGGTACTTAAATGGCAATGAAAAACAATCACACACACCTTTAGATATTTTATCATTTGACTCAAAATGGCTCTTCTCCTCATAGAACAGACGGAGGGTTATTTCTAGCAGGAGACAGAGCAACAAATCTTTTGGGAACCTTTCATCAGCATTCTCTTCAAAACATCCCCACCGTAAATTTTACTGTGAGGAATCCATTCATAACTCGATGTGGCTCTACCCAAGTTCATTTTCACTTCCTAAGAATCCAAACACAATCCACAGTTCATGCCTAACTTATACGCAGGAGCAAGTGATCTGAGCGTGAACTGCATGTTGCATTGAGGAAGGTGGTGCTGCTTGACTTCAGAGAGAAACGTTTTCCTTTTAAAATGGAGACTAAGTACGGGAAAGACTTTGAGCTCTCCTGGATACACGAGAGAGTGAAAGACAACGAGCCCAGGGGGTGACGTCTCTGTCAATCCAAACCAGTGCAAAATAGAAACGTACATCAATAGACACGTAATTTCTGTGCAGACTTCAGTCACACCAATCCAGACAATAAACTGCTCAAGAAGACAACCTGTCCGCAGGACCTGGCACTCCAGACAGCTTCGCACTGGGGCAAGGGAGGAGTTCTTTCCTAGTTTGGCTTTTTAGTTGTTGGTTGGGTTTTTTTACGTCTCCTTTTCTCTCAGCACTTATGTTGTTGGGTAATACACTAAAGCTCAGGCTTTGAAGATGGTCAGAATAATTCAGCAGTAAGTTTGAGAAAGTTCTCAGCTTCTCCAGCCAGGGCTGATTTTTCCAAGTGCATCCCAGACAGTGAGAACTAACAGGAGCTTCTGAACGGTAAGCTCTTCTGAAGAAGTGCTTAAATGCTTAACCTTCTAACTGTAAGTGACATCTCCACTCTGCAAAAAGCCAAGACAGGACCTCTAACTTGATTTTTAACTCTGCCCTGGTCTTCCTTGAAGGGCAAAAACTGAGCTACCTGGAAAAGCTGCACAAGTATTAACATATCATCAAAACTCCACAACAAAAAGCATTCAGCAAAACCAAAACTCCCATCAGGAAACCAACAGGGAGCACTTCAAAGAGATTGAAAAGACATCAATATTGTCTTGGAATGAGTTTTCTATCCATTCGCCCACTACAGTGCTTCTTGCAGTGTTGAAGTGTTCCGTTTTCTCCTCTAGTCCATGCTCCACTGATAAAACATCTCCGTGCTAATCTACCAGTGTGTAGCCCAGAAGGCAGAGCTGTAAAACACCTCTGGGAAAGCAGGCAGGCAGGACGCTCAGTCGGTGGGGCAGAAGCAATGCTGTAGCTGGGAAGGCTCACCCAGCTCAGAATAGGACGAGCCAATCTTGGAAGGCTGATGCGCAACTCTCCTGCATCGCCTGTAAGCCATCCTTCCCTTTTTCAGTGTTTCCCCTTGGCATTTTATGCAGCAGGTAAATCTCCTTTCCTTTTGCCTTTTCCACAACTGGAAACGGTTTCGAGCTCACAAGTCTTCAGGCAGCCCCAACGGGTCACTGGCTAGAGCTGAGGCAGAAATAGCCAATCTTGCAACAAAAAAGATCTCATCTCATTGCCAGCGGGCATCATCTTTACCAGGGCTAGGCAATGCTCCCAACAGGCCCCTGGGGCAGCACGGTGCCATTTTGCTTGGCTAGAAGAGACTCAGACCGCAAAGGCAAGGAGACAGAAAGCTAGCAGAATAACATAACGAGCTCAGATTTGCCAAAGCACTGAAGGCGGCTGTACAGCAGGCAAGGACTAATTTGCTCAAACAATACTTCTTACGGCAAAGGTCATGTTTTCAGAGCTGCCAGTCACACCCGGGACTGAAGAAGGCAGCAGACTTGAAAAGAAGTTGGGGATGGGAGAAGAGAGGAGATGGTGACTCAAACATCCATGATGGTGGAAAACAAGAGGCTGAGAAGACTGGTAAGTGTCACTGCAGGGAAGCCTATGCATCCAAGAAGAGATGCAAAGAATAAATGCTCCGTTGGACTGGAACAGGTGAAGAGTATTATTTTGTATGTCAGGAATTTGTTCCTAAACATCCTTTCAGGGCCTGATTCACCACTTGCTGCACTTGATTTAACCATGTAAACAGAAAGTCACACAATAGAAAAAAACCAGTTACTTAAGGCTTTGTAGGACTGGAAGAAAGCACCAGGCTTCTCCTACCTGTAAGAACTTTAATCTCACCTACCTAGAGAACCCAAAAATATTGAAGGTCTTTCCAGAAGAAAAGATCTTTTATCCAATCCTGACCCTATTCAGCTTCCAGCAACCAGCACTAAAATCCATCAAGTGTTTGACAGTCAGAAAACAACCCAATGCTACCAGGTACTTCTGCCACAGCAAGTAATCTCATAGATGTGATGAGACTTTCATCATGTTATTCTCAACATCCCTATAAAGCAGAGCTGAGCTTGCAAAGTCATTAAAATGACAATGCTCTGCCATTAAATGCCAAAGGCCAGATCTAATGGGCTTAACTTACTGTATTTTGGGTGAAAGACCCATACAGAACCGTTTTGTGATAGCACTTGGGGACTAGTGAATAGCAACCTTCAGTCAGGGGGGACAATGATCCAGCATTACTGCCAGGAGCTGACTGCAAGATCCTCTGCTTGCTCTAAACCAACGCAGAAGTGTGCTGTCATAAAGGAGAAGACAGATCTCTTGTCATCTGTTGGAGTAACTTTTGGAAAGCAGTGACCATTGTTATGAGTCACTTCTTCCCACTCCATGAGTGGAAAATTTTCTTGTTGAATATACAAGCCTCCCTCCCCGAAGAAAATTAAATACACCAATTTCTTCTTTGCACTGGACAAAACCTCTTCTAAATTAGCCTTTATAAATAAGTGTGGAATTACAGAGGTTTATCCCAAGATTAAACATACCAACGTTAATGTGCTAATGGGCCAAAACAAAACACGGAGGGTTTGAAAAGCCAGTAATAAACTGCAGGTCAAAACAAAAACTAACCCAATCTGGGGAAAAACAACGTGATGCATTTGATTCACGCCACGTGAAAACCCCACACAAAGACACACAGAGATTAACCACATGTTCTTACATAACTGCACCAAACTGCCATCTCCAGCCTCTCAAGGGGAAGGCACTGTCAGCAGTTCTTTCTCTTCGTGGAACTGTGGAGTTCATTTAGTCCCTGCACAAGTCCCTCAGTGTCAGTGAGCATTTTTGAGTCCAGTTCCCTGTTCCACAGGATTCCAAGCTAGTCCTCCACTTCCAGTGTGCTGATTCCTATGGCTAGAACAAGGGAAAACACTCTCTCCACTTCAGCAAACCATGGAATTCACTGAGGGGTGACCTCATTAATGTTGATAAATATGTGAAGGGTGGGTGTCAGGAGGATGGAGCCAGGCTCTGCTCAGTGTCATCTGGTGAAGGGACGAGGGGCAATGGGTGTGAGGTGGAGCATAGGAGGTTCCATATAAATATCAGAAGGAACTTCTTCCCAGTAAGGGTGACAGAGCACTGGAACGGGCTGCCCAGGGGGGTTGTGGAGTCTCCTTCACTGGAGATGTGTAAAACCCCCCTGGATGTGTTCCCGTGTGACTTGGTCCAGGTGATCCTGCTGTGTTACTAGATGATCTTTCAAGGTCCCTTCCATTCCCTAATGATTCTATGATTCTAAGACAGCCGCCATGCCCAGCCTAGAACCTCATGTCTTCTCTGAAGAGAGACAATAGCAAAGTGAAGGAGGGGGGAACAGCAAACAAGAAGTTCCAACCCAGTCATACTGGTTTTCACAGAGTCAAAAAAGAAACCAAGTCAAACACTTCAAGTTGCCACAGCAACTTCCCAGTGCCTCAGGCCAAGAAACACATCAAACTAGGGCAAGAGTCCTGCTAGGAACATCAGCAAACAGTTTGACTTTCACTGTCTCAAACGAACCAAACCATGACACTCAGATTGTGTTTAAATCCTTTTCCTCTGGAGAACCCGGTCTGCAATTCCCAAGTTTGGCTGTAACAAAACACCCTATAGTGCATTTGGACGACAACGGATTCCAGGGACCGATTTGCGCTGTATGTTTGCAATTATTTGGTAAGGATATACCAGTGACACGGCTCTGTGACTACACAGGCTAAGCTGACCTCTTCAAGAACAATGCTTCAAGACTTTTTCTTTTCCTATTAATCCTCCGTGCACTTTAAGTAATTTATGGTTATTTAAAGTTTTGCAATTCTAAAAAGTATTTGTAGACTGAGCCAGATGTTAATCTTCAATTGTAATGAAGTTACTGAACCCAACAGAAATATGGCCCCATTGATTAATAACCACATTTTCCACCATGTCATCTTCAAAGGGCAGTTAAGGAAAGCTCCCTCGTGAAATGTATTTTTGAAGCATTACTGATGTCTGAATTTATTTGATTTTCCTCACTTTCCTTTCATTGCCTCCACTCCATAAAAGCTTCTTTGCATCCTTCAGAAATGGTCTTATTTTTTAAATAAGAAGCTGCTAAGTAAGTCTGGCCCTTTGACTAAAATTACAGTTAACAAGCTATGGGACTGAAATCTGTCCCAAAGGCAGATGAATGATCCCAACAAAATAAACTGGAATGACTACTGTTGACCCCAACAGGGCCAGAATCTGGCCCACTGCAAACTTCACAAGAATTTTTTCACAAGTCAGTCACTAGACATTAACCCAGAAATCAAGGGTGGCACTCAAGGTTTATACTTTTAGATAATGAGAACCAACACAAGCGATCATTAGATTGGGAATTTTTGCGGTCTCGCTAGTATCACCTTATGCAAAGCAAAACATACGATGGCCAACTGTTAACAAAAGAGCATTAAATATTTAGACAGCTTTGCTGCCTTGCAAAATAAGCCAAAATTAGTGCCTCGCTGTATTGCATTCCGCTAGGATATTATTTTAAAGGTCACTACACATATCAGCAACCCCTACAGCTGGTATGCAGGCAAGTAGTGCTTTTGGTCTGGTGGAGAATGAGTTTTGGCTAAGGACGCACGAATTTACATCCTGAATTTACCAGAGTTTTACATTGTGGAATCCAACATTCCTTCTCGAATTGCTCAGCTGTTTACCCTTCTCTTTGTCATCTTCTCTAAAACCTGGTAGACATGGTGCATCTGCCAGGAGGTTACAATGGAATCAGCAGGCAGGTCCCACAAAGCAACTAGCTCCAATCCACACTGTTTTCAGCTACACAAAGCAAATGTGCCTTCTCCAGCGTGCTCAAGGTTTGTCAGATGATGGAGAAAATGCAGTCTGACCAGAGGCTGCTCTTTAAGGGAGCAACAAAACAAAGCTTCCACCTTCTAGAGAAACACAGATTATTTATTAGCGATTATTTATCTCAGAAACTCTCCTTCCAGTAAATAATCTTTCCTCTCTTCAGAAAGTTTACACGCAGCTTTCCAGGATGTCACTGAAGTGTGAGCAAACTATTTACATTCCAGCCACATGTCCATTGATAACCTGCAGCTGTCTGCCTCATTTAGAATTAGGTACTAAACTTCCGCCTGCACAACCGTTTGCACGCTTCCCTAATTCAATGTTTGTAAAAACACATAGGTAGGTTAACTCTTCTTTTATTTATTAAATAAGGCTTTACTTTTTTCCCCCCAGAAAAAAAACTTACACAAGTCTACACACTTCTCTTGTTTTACCCTGGGAGCAGTGGTTAGAGAGAGAGACACGATGTTATATCCACCCTTGGAAGGTTCTATGATACAGCTGTACCAAGTGATCTCTAAATTGGTCTCATGCAGGTAATAGTCCCAGCCTGACTGGGAGGCTGTACCTCATCCCACCTACTGGTTCTCCTACGCCTCCCAGATCCCACCATTCTGACACAGCAATTTGTTCAGAAAGTAGGGTAACACCAGAGCTACACATCAAGAAAGACAGTGCTCATCCACAGGAATCAATCACAGGACATTAGGGATTGAAAAGGACCTCCAAAGATCATCCAGTCCAACCCCTCTGCCACAGCAAGATCACCTAGACACGTCACACAGGAACATGTCCAGACGGATTTTAAATGTCTCCAAAGAAGGAGACTCCACAACCCCCCTGGGCAGACTGTTCCAGTGCTCTGTCACCGTCACTGGGAAGAAGTTCCTTCTCATATTTATGTGGAACCTTCTGTGTTCCAGCTCACACCCATTGCCCCTCGTCCTATCAGTAGATAACACTGAGCAGAGCCTGGCTCCATCCTCCTGACACCCGCTCTTTCCATATTTATAAAGATGAATGAGGTCACCTCTCAGTCTCCATTTCTCCAAGCTCAAGAGACCCGGCTTCCTCAGCCCTTCCTCATAAGGGAGATGTTCTACTCCATCATCTTCGTGGCTCCGTGCTGGTCTCTATCAAGCAGTTCTGTGTCCTTCTGGAGCTGAGGGGCCCAGAACTGGACACAATATTCTAGATGTGGTCTCACCAGGGCAGAGTATAGAGGGGGAGGAGAATCTCTCTTGATCTGCTAACCACCCCCCTTCCCATCAACTCCAGAGACGAAGTACAATTTACTGTCAGAGGTCTAGTGACACTACAGGCATTAGAGCTCCAGTTCTGTGTGCCCACTTCTTAAGTTCAAGACTGTATTGTGACTGGCTTCGTGAGTTGACTAAATAAATGCAACAGCAACACGTTTTAATGAAAGGGTTACATGAAGTAACCGAGCCCACCGCAACAGGACATGGACCTCTACTGCTCCCACCCTATTTCCCAAGAGCAGATTCAACTCTTAGTCTCCAGATAACCCAAAACCAATAACTCATAGTTCAAAGCCAAGCGATTGATCCAACCTGTACCACTCCATGTGTGCATCTGTGTGCAGGCTGAATGAAAGCCATCTGCAGGACAGGAACACCTCCTGCAAAACCCTGGAGATGAGCACTGGACTTTTAGGGGGGTGGTGTGTGTGTGTGTTCTGTCCTGTGAGCATCTGCGAGTTTTTAAGGCGTAGTATTCCCCAGCACCACCTCGCAATTGTCATGCAAAGGAGGAGGAGGCAATCTCTGTAAGCCTGGGGAAAACCCCAGCGTTATTTGTCTTGGAGATGAACGGCCGATAGGTGTTTTCCCTGGACACCAGGGGAACGTAGGGGAAAAATTAATTTCCTAATCCATAGACAAGGCTTCAATTTTTTTCCCCCTACCCCGGTCTAGTATTAAAAACTACACAGAGTAAAAAGCTAATCAAGTTTTCCTCTCAAATGAAACAACATTTGAGAAAGCAAGTCTTTTTAGGTTAATTTAAATTAAGTTACATTTCAAGAGAAGAAAGATCCTCGCTTCCCTCTTTCTCTATTAAAGCAAAGTAAGAGCTACTACTCTAAATTAAAGTCACTTCACACTAAGAAAAAAAAAGAGTATCAATTCTGCAAATATCAAGACGACATCCTGACATTTTCCAAATTATTTTTGTCTTGCTTCACTCAAAAGAAAATGCCATTAAAATTGATGAGCTTTAACAAGCAATTCTTTTTTTGAAGAAACAACCTTTTCTAGAGAGAGAAAAAAAACATCGTTCAATGGAGTTTTTATTTCTGTTTTGATCACTAACTAATTATTTGAAGACACTGGGGTTCTCTGATTCCGGAGAAAGGATATGGATGATAGTGAAACCAGCTGGAGATTAGATTTCCAACTCACATATGGAGCTCATGACCCTCTTTATGAATCATCGCACCATTTGTTTAATATTTAATGCAACTCTTAGTTACTCTGAAGAAACCGTTGAACAACAGGGGTCCATAAAATTAAATCACACAGCAAAATCACAGCTACTTCCTAATCCTCTCTCTTCTTTGGGACTTCACAAATCTGTCTGATCTAGGTTCATTAAGTTTATTTTTTCACTCCTGAGATGGTTAAGTACGACGGAACACTAGAATTTCATATAAACATCTCTGATTACAGCCTGCGAGCCTCAAGAGGTCCATCCTTGCCTTTCATGCAAACCTTGGCATGGGAATATCTTGAGATTTAAAAAAAAGTATTTCCAATCACATTAATCTATGGAAGCCTTAGGAAGAGTGGGAAATTAGAACTGCGCAGCTCTAGACAGTTTTACTCTCTTCAATGCACAGATCGTGCATGCTGGAAAAGTACCTGCCTTGGTCGTGATCTCTCTTTCCTGAGCTCTCCAACTTGCCAACCTGAAAACTGATTTTGGAAAACTATCTATAGGTACCTGTAGATCTCAGTGAACGCAAGCCTGCACAATCAGGAGCATTTTATCTACCTGTTTCATCAAACCTAAAAGAAATACACTTTTCTAAATGCAGATTCTAAACCTGGAATCACATTAAGTTCTAGTACATGAGTTATGTGAGAAGTTTCCCTCCAGCTTCCCATCCGAGCAAGGTAACAAAGCAAAGCCAAAACCCAGTTCCTATCCCGTCAAGCTGAATCAGTCTTTTGTCCAAAGACTTGTTTCCACTCAATATGAAAGCACGTCTTGCTTCAGGCTTTCAGACCGAAGCACACGTTCACATCCAACCCTCGACAGGCACCCAAGGAGCAAAATCTCTTTACAGCCCTGTTATTTTCTGGCGTCAAGCATCCCTTTGCCTTCTCTTTTGGTCCAGTCAGCGCTTCCACTCCAACTTACACTCATAATAGCAACAAACAGCATACCTCCTCGCCCCTAGATGCCCGTTTTGACCTGGAATGGGTTGATACAGCATTTGTCATAAAATCATAGAATGTTTTCATTTGGAAGGGACCTCTAAAGGTCATGTAGTCCAACCCCCTGCAGCGAGTCAAGTCACATAAGGCTCGCATGGTTCACTGCAAGTAATTTGGCATCAGTAGGCAAATCGTTTAAAAGCTCCTTTTAATAATATAATGACTGGTTGAGTGGATCCAGTGCCAAAATGCTGTGGTGTTGTGTATTTGCTAAAAGGCGGTGCTCCAGGCAAGGCTTGAAGCGTGGGCAGCACTGATTGCCTCATGCCAGATGGAGTTAGGTGTGCAGCTGGAAGACGCCAGCGACCGTGCTCACTAGAAATGTCGCACGTTACCGCAGCCCGTGCCCAAGGCTGCTGCTGACACTGCCCTTAAGAGCACATTAAACACTTTCTCAAGGTCCCTTCTGCAGTTCCACGGTGCTTTTTCACTCCTGCCCAAGCCAACGTCTGCATGGGCAACATGGTTTCACATATGCAAAGAGCTGCGCACGTGGAGCAGAGCTCCGCACATCTCCAACTCTGCATGTGCCACAAGCAGTTCATAAATGTTCCAAATGGCAAGCACACAAGTGCAGCCCTGATTTCTGAGAGGCCTCTCTCGAATTCAGCACTGAGCATCCGCAGAGCATTTGCCTAGCTGTCGGGGTTACTGTCTCTGCACCCATCTGAAGGGTGGCACAGAAAGCACAGAAATCCCCAGACATCCATCTTCCCAAGCAGTACTCTCTTCCACTGGAAATACAGCACCCATGCAGTGGGAAAAAAATACAGGAGATTTTTCCCCCCCTCCCCCCGCACCGTGAAAGCACTTGCATAAGGCCCTTTGACATATTAAGTACCTAAGTACAGACCTCCCAAGCCTAGCAACACCGTCCTTGCCATCCCTCCTGGCTTTGCAGTCTACATAACTATTGCAGTAGCACTTTGTGCGCTCCCCAGCAGAATTCATTAATGTTTGCACACTACTTTGAAGATGAAAGTGCTAAGTGACTGCTAAATATCAAGCCAGATTCTCAACTCGTTGAAAAAAATGGCATTTGCAGTGCATCATCTGGGCCCACGATCATCCTGTGTCATTACAGACTCTGCAGAACATGTGAAAAAAGGATTTAAAGAAAGAAAATATACATAAGAAAAATACAAGAAGAAAGAGAATATAGCAGAGCAGCACTGAAATTTATTGTTTGTGACACTCACAAATAATTATTATTTAGAACACCAACAGTCACAGTGGTCATTCCTCTATGCTCTTCCCAAAGTCCCTCATTCTGCAGGTGAAGTGTACAAACCCGCAGAGCAACAACACTGTTCTCCTTCAAACCTCCTCAAAACTCACCTCTGCTGAGATGCCTACAAATCACTGAGCACCAATTAGGCAGCTGATGTACTGTGACTTCTGCACGTTACACTTACCATAACCACCCTGTTCTCAATGCTGGCCCACCCCATCTGTTTACCCAGTGTGCTGCTTCTTTCCTCTCCTCTGCCTCGAGCACTTGCAGTGATTTTTTTTCCTTAGACATAGGTGCCAGGTCCAGCCCAGGGATAAACAGATGCAGACAAAATATCTTCCCAGTCCTTAGCAGGCCCCATGCAACACGGACATGCAAAAGTCAGTCTCAAAGGACAATCCTCTGTAGGTTTGGATCCACTTACAGAGATGTGTGTGTTCCTGTATAAAACTGTTGATCACGGAAAGCAACCCAGGAGGTTTCACTCACGCACATGTTATACGTAAAGCATCTGTGTGCTTCTCCAAAAGACACTGTGCTGCTGCAGTTTAAGGGCTACACTTACTGCTTACACCAGATTTCTTTTTTTTTCAATAGCAGGAATTACTCTTAGAATTGCAAACACATGGTCCGAGAGAAAGTTTCATTGGTGAATCAAGTCTGTCACTTGAATAAACTGCCCTGGTTACAAGGGGAGACAAAGTGACTCTTTAAATATTATAGATACTGGCAAGAATGCCTTCCTCTGGGGGCTTGCAATAACACAGCTGGTGCTGAGAGGAGAGGAGGGGAGGTACTAGCAGCCTGCATGCATCTCCTGCTGGGACACCATGGCTGACAGGAGAAGCACCTCCATCAGCCAGATGTGGGAGGCTTGAAGCACTAGCAATAAGAACGATCATCTGAAGATGAGGTATGAGAACAAATCACCTCAGTGACTGCAGGAGGATCCATGTGTCTTGGATCCAGGCAAACCTACATGATCTAGGAGCCAAATTCAGGCTCACTTCAAAACAAACACTGCTCCAGTTATTTCAGAAGGAAGCCACGCACACAACGGCTGTTGATACTATTTCCAGTCGCCTCGCTGCTGCACGTGGATAGAAGCTTGAGAGCTCTTGTATCTCTGTGAATAATGCATGCCACAGCGAGACTACTCACTCAAATGCCTGAAATACTGGACTTTTAGGTATGAAAACAAAAATACTAGACCAAAAATGAGCTCCCATGCTGTGAGAGTCCAACAAGTGTTGCAAATCTCACCTTTAGAAGCACACTTACTATAAAAGAAAGCAACACCAGAAGAAAAACTGGGGTCAGCAACCTCCAGTTCTTCATCCGTACTTCCTTGGTGCAGCTGTACAGCTCAAAACACAAGGAGAAAAGGATGCCTCTGTCTGCCCATCCACATACACACATTGCCAGTAGCAGCCACAGATGCAACCAAGCAGGTTAACTTCCAAGCCCTCATGCTTTGGGCAGAGCTGAATATTCTCCCATCTGGCTGCAGATCTTTCTTACCCCTCCAGTGCATCTCCTGCTTTCCAACCGAAGCCTCTCGCCAAAGAGAAACATCCCTTCTGCCTCTTCAGCATGATTTAGGCTGATGCTCTGCACTTGAAGCCTTAATCTCTAGAGAGCTGGGATGAGATTTTCAAAAGCACTTAGTGTTGACCTACCTCTGCTCCAAATCAGTCTGATCATATTAGGTTAACCGTGTTTCAGTTTGGCCATGTACGTTTTGTCATAATAAACTTTACCCCAAAGGGATGCTGCTGCTTTGAAACAAGGTTACTAGACCTGTAACTGTATTTTGTACCTCAATAAGGAATCTTATTTTCCACTTCCAGTTCTGGGGAGTTTTTTTGGAGCACGTTGAATATTTAGTCCTGGTGGAACAGAGGTCAGTGCAATTACATCCTGCATCTCGAAAGGAAATGCTTCCCTCTAAATTCAGCGTTAACGGAGCGCTGCACTGGAGACCTTAAGGCTCAAAACACCAAAAGCTAACCGCTACAATGAACAGCAGTCTCAGTCTAGCCAGGATGTGCTTGTTTGGTTTGTTGGGTTTTTCCAGCAGGCATCAACAGCTCTGCACAACCAAAGACCTAGATACCAATATAGGTCTTTATCTTCCACCTCCTCCCTTTCTTAAAAAAAACCCCAAACCTGCCAGGGAATGACTTTTTCTAAATGACTGTCAGCTGTCACCAGCTTTTTTCCAAACACACAAATGCTAAAGAACTACTTCTCAATGTGGTTCAGATGGCACCTCCGGAAAGGCCAAAGTAGTACTTGGAGATTTGTGGCCATGAAGCTCATGCACCGTAGGATTAAAGGTACTTCAGTGCATTCTTACAGACCTGTTATTGTTAAAAAATGAGTATGTTGAACCACCTCCTTTTGCATTTTCTCCTTTGGAACTGAATTCATGATTGGTCTACCTAAATGATTGACAGCAAAGGTGAAGGAACAGCCTGTTAGTCTTAACTGCTGGGGTAATGAATAGAAAAGCTGACATGTTAAATTTCCTCACCTCTAATAGAAATTATAAATGATAGACTTCTACATTATCATAATACCAAGTTAGTCTTAAAAATAGACTGGTTCCTTGGGGGTGTATTTATAGTGGAAAAAAACACATAGCTACTGCCGTACTTAGCATATCTTCGTGTGTTAATATAATTGGATTGGTCCTATTTGTTCTTATTTCTGGAAGCCAAGGAGCAGGATCAGATGATCTAACACTTTTCAAAAGGTGCATCACTGCACTTCAGCGGGACATTTTGGACTGTTCAAAGGCTGTCTGTAATTTAAAGTATCCTCCTGCTCTTCCTGCAGCTTTTTGGCAGGTAGCATCTTCCCAGCTTGGCCGAAGGCTGCTTTAACCTTTAATCTATAAACTTTGCAGGGAGCGGAACTGACATCTGAAGTCTGTAGGAACTAGACTTTCCACCCCATAAAAGCCCCTTAACTGAGCCCTCATCCCTAAATCCCTAAGCAAACAACTTTTGCAAAGCAAATCATTGAGCTCTAATTAGTCAGTTTGTGTGAGAGCAAATAGAGTGCATCAATAAAAGCAAAGCAATAAACCACAGGGAAAAGCCTCAAGGCCAGACACGGTGCATTTAAACCCTCCAATTTATTTGCATGGGAAGGAGGGGAGAAAGCTCTTAAAACTTTTGTCTAAATTAGACTTAATTCAAATCATGCTGGTACAAAACCTCAAGGCCCATCTCCAAAGAATGGTGTAACCACCTGTGGAAATGCACAGGAGTAAAAGTTGATCTGTATCATGGTGTGCCAAGAGGAGGGGGGTGCTGGGGAAGAGGTGGATACAGTCTCCTCCACTCCAAGGTAGACCCAGGCAATGAATCTTTTTGAGTACGTACTGAAGTCACAGAATCATAGAACCATTAAAGACTGGAAGGGATCTCAAAAGTTCATTTAGTTCAACCCCCCTGCCACAGCAGGATCACCTAGACCAAGTCACACAGGAACATATCCAGGCGGGTTTTAAATGTCTCCAGAGAA
>JAOXOE010027100.1:0-19407 GCA_028565055.1 Phoeniculus purpureus
CTACCCAGAATTTGGCCAATTTAAATATATTCATTCCTCTACTGACACCTTTTCAGGTGCCTTGTTTGCTTCTTGCCGTAAAGGAGAGAAGGAGCGTGATGTTCGCAGATACTTGTTGCGTGCTTTTGCCACTTCAGCTGTGCCTTCTCAGATAAAAATGGACAATGGTCCTGCCTATGTTTCTAAAGCTACTAAGGAGTTCCTAGATTCCTGGGGTGTTGCTCTTGTTACAACAACGGAAAGGGGGAGTAGGGAATGCTACCCCTGAGGAATGGTTACAGAAGGCCTTATATGTTTTTGACTTTTTGAATTGCTCTTTATTAGTCTGACATTTTAGCGCGAACACCTCATTTCAGATGCAAGCTAAAGCGCCGGTACGGGTCCAAGATCCAGAAAAAGGTGGGATCCTGGGACCTTACTCTCTTGTGACGTGGGGAAAAGTATATGCTTGTGTTTCTACAGAACAAGGCACTAGGTGGATTCCAGTAAAGAACGTTGGCCCTTTCCGTGAACCGCTGCCGCAGCCGGAGAATGATAAATCAGAGCATCCAGAAGACCTCGACACTCCACATGACCAGGACACCGTGGAACCCTAGTGTATTAACTGTTGGCTTGGCGAGCTTTTGATAAAGTCCATAATGTGGGGTGTGGTGGACTTGCTTATAGGATTGGTTAAGAAGCTTTGTTAAGACTTGTGTGTAGGTTTTGGCTGTGTTTGTGCTTTTACCCTGTTTACTGCAATGTTTACAATGTTCGATTGATCGTTCGATAAAGAAGACTCTTCTTGTGGTATATAGGAAGGGGGAGATGTAGGAAAGGCCTTGGGAGACCAGGGCCGAGCCTTCTGCTATGCTAAAGAAGTGCTGTGTGCTTAACAGCATTCGGAATGGAAAAGTACCCGAGGCTGTATAAAGGGGCTTAAGCTGTCCTTGTTTGGGGCAGTTGTTTGGGGTCAGCAGCCAACCGGTAACAGGTGTATGTTTACAAGTTTGTTAAGCACCCGTGAAAACACAGCCTGCTCCTATCTGGAGGAGCACATAAGCTCGCGTTTGTGTTCAATAAACTGACTCTTAGCTTGCATCTGGCTGTGTCCCGTCTCTCAATCGCGGCACAGGAGAGCTTCACTTCCACCACAAATTCTTTGGGTGCCTTTGGATAGATAATTTAATCCCTGCTTGGCCTTTGTTTTAATTCATTTTGACTTTAATATATTCATTTTAACTTTACTATAAACAATGCTGCAGTTATTTTGCGGTGCTTGAATGTAAGTTTGAGAAAAGCCAGGCAAGGAGGTTTCTTTGTTTTGGGCAGCAGCCTCCATCAATTTTTGGTAAGCGTAAATGATGTGGGGTAGGAAGCAAAGAAACAAATTCTGAAAAGCTTTTTTTCGTAGATATTGGTAACAATGGTCATTGTGAAAGATTGGCAAGATGCTTTCTTTTGTGTGGATTTTTATCATTTCAATGAAAAAAATCAGAGTTTTAATCTCTTATTCTATTGAAAAAAAGCAAGTGCTCAGGTCAGCTTTTCTACAACATAAGGCCCATTAGGACATGCAAAGATGTAGCAATCCCACTAGGACTTACTTTGCTAGAGCTAAAAGACAGAACTGCTGCTTTCATATCAAAACGCTTTGTCCCTGGAGCATGCTCACTGCACCATCAGCATTCACGTCTAGTTCTTTGTCTCTTGTTAAGGAGCACCTTTGGTAGTACAGGAAGGCATAGCAAATAGAAGGCAAGATTTCTATTCTGCTTAAATGTGTTGTTCATGGAAAGCATGTTTAATAGCCCTTCTTTCATCTAAGGCCGTAATAACCCTACCTTTACAAAGCTGTACCTTTACTGTAAACTTTAACACATCTAGGAACACTATAGAATGAAAAATTGCCCATCAACATCCAGACCACTCTTGACACACAAGCAATGTCCGACATTTTCAACCTGACAGCAAGTATTTAACAAAAGGGTACTATGGACTACAAGCCTGACCATATTGACCAGTAACTTTTTCCTTTATGAAATAAGAAATGTTTTATAAATGAAAACCAGAAGGGACAGGACAAGGAAATCAGAAAACTGTGTTTGTCAGCATGGTAGAAAGCAACTTCTTCTCTGTGCCTGCTGCCTAACTGATGACAAGCATCAGGAGGAGGCAAGAGAGTATTCATGTATCACATCTGGTTTTCTCACATACAACAGGTATGAAAAGAAAGAAAGGTACGTCTACTTCACAGTGGAGGTATATAGAAAACTTGTTATGGCATATTTACTCTTGGAGCACATTTCCTGCTTGCACTGCTCAGGATTGTAGCAAATACCAGAGGAAATAGAGATACTCTTCGCTTTTCATGGAGTGCTCCTTATGGGAGTGCTGCAGAAACATGCTAAAGCAGAGATGGTAGCTCTTAACATACTTTGGCCACTTCCTCAGTTTGTGGAGGAGATGGCAGGATGGCAATAGAAAATTAATTCTTGTTTAGAAGTGTCATCATTTGAACTTGAGTGAATTTATTAACTTGAGTGGTTGGAGAGTTACTGTGCCAACTTGTGAAGAGCAGCTTGGAATTCCAATCTGAATTTGTGGCTCTCTGAAGCCCGTACAACTAATTTCCACTTCTGTTTCCACTTCTGTTCAGCTTTCTGTTTCCACTTTCCATGTTCTCCTATAGAGTCTTACTTTTCTTCTTGTCTTTGTTCAGAGAAGAGCACATGTCACTAGGCTGGACACAGCAGCCATCTTGGCCTTGAAACATGGTGAATGGATAGAGTGGGAAGTTTGGAATCTCAGAGATCAGTGGAGGGAAGGTTTTGCCTGCAATTCATTGTTCGCTGAAATTGAGAGTTTTTCCTTATTCATAGCCTGTAGGAATCAGCATTCTGGGATTGGAAGGCTGGCTTGGAGGCACATGAATCATTGAATTGGTCCTTTAAAAGACCTATTGGCACTGAGGGATGTTCACATGGGCTGAAAGGGCACCACATTTCCATAAAGAAAAGAATAGCTGGAGGCTTCTTCCCCCTGAGGGGGTGGAAGTAGCAGCTCAGCCCAGTTATGTAAGAACGTGTGATTAATCTCTGTACGTTTTTAGGTTACAGTTTTGAAGAGGTATGAATTAAATATGTCTTCTTGGTTTTTTTCCTAAATTGATCTTGTCTTTGTTTTTGCTTGCAACTTCTATATGCAATTTTGAACACTCCTTGTTTCTTTCTTTTTGTTTCAGCCCTTCAGTTCATTAACTAAATTAACAGGCTAATTTTGCCTCAGACCGGATCAGCTGATCAACCAATGACAAAAACTCAAAGACAGAACATTTCACAGATTCAGTCAAGGAATATCGGTCATACTACCTGGTATCTTTTTGCAAGTCTTTAAGCTATATATATATATATATATATATATATAATGACGAGTACACCAACAAACCAAAGTCTATGACAGCAATAGCAGTTATTTTAATACACTTATACCTCCGTTTCTTTACCTTAGTTTTGTCTGGTGGTGTGTAAAAAATCAGAGAACAGAAATGTAAGTGTATGTTATAAAATGTGGATAAATTAGGCTTAATTTTATGCTTGCCATAACATCTTAATGGACCCAGATTTTTCTGGAGCTTAATTCAACTGATAATTATTAATTCATAAAATTTCTGCTGTGGTTTTGCATCTTTTCTATTCACTGCATGCATGAGGTAGCTTTTTCTGCTGTGATCTTTGCTGTGCTCTTTCACAGGTCCTCTACCACATGCTCATATCCATACATAATGTAATGACTAAACAATTATTAAACATTAGTTAAATATGTTTCCTAGATGCATGCAATTCTGCATTTTCAATGGTGTTGTACGTAGTTATAAATAATAGCTTTTGACTGACTGAATAAAGGGTATGTTTTCTTTTATGTTTTATAGAAGTGTGATGAATATCAAATATAATTAAATTATTTTATACAACGGCTGACTATCAGCTTGAGGTCTTCTTTTGATTGATCTGCACCTGGCTTTTGCTTGGGGAAGCACTTAGCTGGCCTGCCACAAGAGATTTCAGGGGTACAGTACACAGACACTGCAAAGAATCAGGCAAGTTGGACTCATGAGATGGCAGATGATTTGGGCAGTGGGGACACACCCAGTCATAGCTGTCAGAGGTGCTTTCTTACTGACCTTGTTAGATTTTTCCCAGTTCCAAAACAAATATGGGGAGGTGTGGACTTAAAGCCAGAAAATGAAAGTTTGAGTAGTCTACACCATTATTTGTCATTTCATGGAATCATAGGACATTCTGGGTTGGTATGGCCTTCAAAGCTCATGTAGCCCAACACTTCTCAGTGTGCAGGGACAATTTTAATTAAGTTAGGTTACTCAGACCCCTGATCAACCTCACCTTGAATGTTCCCAGTGATGGAGCATTTACCACCAGTCTGGCCAACCTCTTCCAGTATTTCACCGCACTCATTGTGAAAAATTTCTTCCTTGTGTCTAGCCTAAATACAGTTTAGAACCGTTATCCTTTGTTCTATGTAACAAGCCCTGCTGAAAAGTCTGTCCTTGCCTTTCTAATACGCTCGTTTAATTACTGCAACACTATTTCTTCAGCTATGGTAAGAAGTCCTCATAATATTCACGATTGCTCTATGGATATTGCTAATCAGCCTACAATTAGCTTTTGAAGCTCTATACCTGAATGGTGTATTACACCACACATTCCCCTTTACGGCCTTAAGCTGCACCAGAGGAGGTTCAGGTTGGATGTTATGAGGAATTTCTTTACTGAAATGATAGGCATTGGAACAGCCTGCCCAGGAAGGTGGTTGAGTCACTATCCCTGGAGGTGTTTAAGAGAAGGATAGATGTTGCATAGAAGGACACGATTTAGTGGTGATGATAGCACTGGGAAAAGGTTGGACTTGATGATCTTAAAGATCTCTTCCAGCTGAAACTATTGTATGCTTCTAGATTCTAATTGTGGTTGTCAGACTTCAAGAGTTTCTCTTTGAAAGGGATTAAAACATGTAGGCATAAAATACTTTTATTTTGGGAATAGAAATGTGCATGGTTGATTGTTACTTAGAAACAAATACTGCATTTTAAATGGCAGTCTATCTTAATTTAAATTGACTTTCAAGTGTAGGCAAGCTATTAGTTTTGCAGCCTCTACAGCACACGACTCAAATTAGGTTGCTCAAGCATTCAGATTTCTGTTAGTGTCAGAACTTCCTCTCCATCTTATCCATCATATTCTTACCTGTATTGGTTAGCTTGGTGTTAAAGCTTTCTCAGTTTTGACCTGTAACCTCATTTGCTCTATCATTTCCAGCTCATATATTAACTTTACTGACTTATGTTGGTGTAATATTTTCCTACAAATAAATGGGAAACATTTTCTAGTCTTGATCATCCTGGTAAATAAAGTGTAGATAAAATATGAAACTTCATGAAAGGGAGAAATTCACCCAGAGTGCAAAGCATTTCAACAAAGACCCTACTCATCAATTGTCTTGCAATTGGGTACTTCATTTGCTGTAGACAGATAGTATGCAATATAATCATCTTTCTCAAAGTAGCATCTAGTCCTGTAGAACTAGAATGTAATTTAGTATCCTTTGACAAGGGCAAAGAATCAGAAACGTCTTCTGCTATGGCATTATAAAGAACCAAGACAACAAACTACATTTTCCACATGTACTGCACATCTGCATGCCTCCTCTGCACTGGTTTTATGCTTTTTCCAAAAAAAAAAGGCCTTACACTACATCAGACACCATCACTATTAAGCTTCCTGCAACCTCTGGGATCAGACTTGCAGAGTTGAGCACATTCAATGTTTCATTACTGACTTACCTGCTTCACTGAGAAATCCCTGCACTGATTTTTTTTTTTAATTATTTTTAATGCAGGCAGCTAATTCCCCATTACACTTAGTACTTTCCCCTACCAGTCAGTTAGTGGTGTACCAATATTCAACTCAGTCTGAGGAATTAATTGGGCCACCAAGTTCTTATGATGAATGCTGTCTAATAGTGGCTATTTCAGCCATTAAAACAGAAAAAACCCCATACTGGGTCACCTTCATACTTGCGAGGAAACACCTTGGTAACTGATAGCCCAGAACAGAGATACACAGCAGGAAGATTCACCACAGAGGTCCCCACAGTAAGATTATCAAACCAGCTTAACACAGCAGTAGTGCCACCAACTAACAGCAAATAGTCTTTGGTAAAGAAATAAAATGATGCTTATTACACAGATTCTATGAATTAGCTAACTGTATCCTTGAAGTTTTATTAGGATATCCTTCACAGACATTTCAGACTCACTGGAAAATAAAGCTTACACAAGAATTATTGTTTCCTCACAGCAGTATCTTCTACTAGGCAATGGGAAACCACTTACATAGCTGCTGATCCTCTGCATCCTCTGAGCAATTTGTGTTTCCCTTTTAAAGAACAATACAAGGAAAAATCTAAAATTTGGATCCTTAAGACATCAAATAAAAGGGGAAAGTCAAAATCTGGCCCAAGCAGTTAACAAAAGGATTCGTCAAACTTGTGCTTTTCAAATACTTGTGACTCCTATTGTCTATTTTAAAATGCACTTTGAAACTGATCAGCTTAATAAAGGATATTTTTAGTACTTGACTCATTAGTTTTGATTTATTATCACAGTACATACCAAGTCCACTTGCTATGCCTGGGTTAGCAAACACCTGCAATTTTACACTTTCATTTTCACAATTACAAGCACCTCTGTACAGTGACAAACCCTGCAAGGTGTGGTATAGGTGTTTCCCAAAGTATCTGTTGCATTTATTATGTATTCACACTCGGTGGCCCACTGGAGAATTTGGGTTTTTTTTAGACTCATCAGTGATTAAAACTGTATGGGAAAAGTAGCTAATGCACCCAGACACAGAAATCTTGTTTCCTACCCAGACACAACAGATGGATAACACAAAAAGTGCCAGATGAGGGCAACAGTAAAAAGAGCATCAATAGAGGAGGGCAATAGTAAAAAGAGCGTCAATTGTATCACATAATCTGCAGTCTTAGCTTCCATTTGCCTAACAGCATCCTAGGGATGCTGTCTGAAGGCACCAATGCTCATAAAATTGCAGAAACTGTCTGCATTGCTATACTAAAAATCCTTCTGGCTCTGACAGATTACTCAAACCTGTAAGGCAGATATCCATGTCGTGTGCATGATATTCTCATAGCTTAGTGCAGGCAATTTTTTATTGGACTCCGACACTGCATGCAAATTGTATATTTCTGAGGGGGATTGGATTAGATGATCTTTCGAGGTCCCTTCCAATCCATAATGATTCTATGATTCCATGATTCTATGATGACTTGTGACTGTAGAAACCCAGGAAATTATTGAAAATATTGCTGATCAGGAGGAAATATTTTCCAGAATATATTATCTTGGAAAGGGAGAAGAACCTCTGCTTCTCTTTTATTGAATCCCTTGTGTTGTTGATACTGTTACGGAATTTAGGCCTAAACCTTTTTCCTGCTCAGATACAAAGCATAGTTTAGTTTCTTGCTCAAGAGAAACCATAAAAATTAGGATATTAGAAAGTAAATCCATGAGGTTATTTTAACATTAATAAATTAATGTGAAAGAAATTAATTCTATTAGTTCATTTGAAAAGCTATTGCTCACATGCCAAAAATGCCTGCCCAAACTCTATTACTTCTGGACGGGGATTTAAAAGTATTTGATTGTGAACTCTTGCACTAAGTGAGTAGCAACAATAGTCCCCTATTCATGTCATTCTGAACTCTTAAATCAGGCCGCAGAGTGGAGCTGAAATGTAAAGCTCCATCGCAGAATATGTCTTTTTTTAGTAGAGCACAACTGTAGTACTACTCATGACAGACTAACTACTCGTTTATTTAAGGAGACAAGCTGCCCATGGTTTTCCACATCTCCAAAGAGAATACACATAACCACTCAGACTTAGCAACAGCAGAATCTCCAGAAGCAGAAAAACAGAGCAAAACAAAAGGAAGCAGGATTATTTTTTCTTAGATGTGTCACTCTGTTCCGCAATTGCAATAGCCTTTAAGTATGCATTCCCTAACACTGTGACATTCTCATGGCTCTTATATTATTACTACAAAATTCTAGCCACTCATGCCACCACTAAATGAGCATATTGCAATGGCAATATTGAGCTGCATGAGGCTCTTCTGGAGGAACTTTTGTGGGCTGCCTAGAAAATCGTTGTCAGATTAATGTCGTCATTGCAGACTGTCCAGTTGAAGACATGTCATCATTGCAGACATTATGCCCAACAGGCATAATGTATTAGTTATTTTTAAAGCACTCTGTTATCTGAGTCCCATGATTTGTACAACTCTACTATTTATTACAATTATTTATTAGTTATCATTTCAAATCAGAACAAAAGAGGGTACAAATATTTTCTATTTTAGGTCATTTCTTTACTCCTAGAACCTGCAAATAAATTTGAGAGACAACAAACTCCTAGTACATGTTCTGTTTCATCAGCCTCAACTAATGACAAATTCTCTCCAGGACTATGTGCTTTCACCTTCTCTTCCATGCTTTTAGCACTTTTGTAATATGACAGATAAGGAATTTTGGCTTTCTGATTTTCGCCTTAGTCCCAGAAGGCAAATAAACAGATCCCTTCTGTTTTGTTGGCTCTAGAATTTATGCCTTTATTGTGCTATATATGAAGTATCTGTTGTATTTAGGACACAAGCCACGAATTATTTTTCAGACCCATAAAAGAGACTTTCTGATTCTTAACAGAAGAGAACATCTATTGATATGATTTATGCATCATTTTACTACAGCTGTTGAGTTAATTCAGTGGAGACAAAAACTGAAAGCTGACTATTGAAGTTGGACAAATACAAGCAAGCTAGAAATTTGTGTCTGTTTTTCAGAATTATTTGATACAAACCTCAACAAGGCAGCTCTTGGGACTATATTCTTGTATACTGAAGGTTTCATAGACTTTTAGTTAACAGAACGTGTCCATGAAAAGGACTGCAGAAATTCTAAATTCAATCTGTTTTTTTCACCATGTTTTATGTAACAAGAAGGAGATTAATATTTATGTACTCTTTAAAGACATGTAATTTTCTAAATAATTTAAATATTTTGTGCTTATTCTATAGAATCCTTCATTCATCCTCTTAAAAAGTTCATTTCGTTTTATTTTGTATTGAGTCACACCAAATTTAGAGAGGTCTAAACTAATAGGTGCTCTGATGTTTACAAATCTTTATCGATCAAAAGTGTTAAAAACATCATTTGTTTAGTGTACTTTTATTTACTTACTGTGAACAATTATCAGCAATCTATTTCATTTTTTTTTTAATCACAAGCATATAATTTTTTATCACAAGCTTATAACTTTCTGCTTTATAGTCACCAGTAACAGAAAATCACATATCATTGGGGCAATGCCTCTCACACTACTGATGTAGCAGAGAAGGAGCAAAATATAACAGATAATACCAGAAGGTATCTGCTGACTTGAATGTCCCATGAATTATTTAGCTACATGTTACAATTATTGTATCCAGTTTAACTACTGGAAGAGATAAATGCCAGCTGAAATCTCTTCAGAACTGAAAGCACTGCTGGATCTTGTGCTAGATCGAAAAACCCTTAACTTTCTAACTGGTGGTGAGCACTACACAGATTATGCTTCAAGTATCCTTGTTATAAAGGTGAGGGCTTCAAACAGGTGAGAGAAAATTCCAGGGCTCTCATCAGCCATTTTGGCATCCACACAAACCTCCTTGCTTGAAAGTATTTTGAAATGATGAACAGGAAGAAAAATTATTTGTTTGTATGTACAATCACAGTAACTCTCATTATATACTACATCTTTTTTTTAATGGAAATATCAAGTTTTATATCCTAAAAATAAATTGTCAGACTCATAATATATTTATAAAGAAAGCCTTCCCATGCGTGTATCCATGACAACCTAGATTTATATTTTGAGCTCTAGAAAGTTGGTACAGCACAGCTTACATAAATTACTTTAAAGGATGTAACAAGATAAGATGGTCTGCTACCAGAGGTATTTTATTTGGCATAGCATGCAATATTTCAGTTATATTGAATGATACAGGGAAACAAAAGCATTGTGCAGCATCTTGAAACAAGTCTTGCATTAAAGTAAACATATTTTTTAATATAAGGAAGATGAAGAAGCTCTTTATGACAAAGCATACTAGAAATTTTAATGATCCCTCAAGAATAATTGAATATTTGCATGCAGATATATTTGGTACGCGCAGAAACGTAACAGAAATTTGAAGTGTACTTTGCCTGAAATAAATAAAACTCAACTCCTTTCATTTACACTTGTGTACTTCCTACTGGGATTCCATCTGGAATGCTTTGGGCAGAAGCAACATCATTGCTTTTTTTCTTTTGTACCTAGGGAAAAAGCCTGTCTTCACTATACTAAGCATCACTAAAATTGCATTTCTGTTATAAACACTTACTTTTTGCAATTGACTTGGAAAGGTGCAGTGTATTATTTATGTCACGGATTAACAGAATTTCCAGCACAAAATGGAACTAATAAAAAGACATTTCATATGATTTTCCAAAATTATTGCTGGTGAATTCTCTAGCATTTTATTGTCAAATAATGTATTATGTACCTTGTAAAAAGACATTGAGAGAAAAAAAAACATATAATCATTGCAACAACTATTTAACAGGCTCCTAGGAATTTATGCACTGTTAACAGTAACTATGTACTGTTCTGAGCTGAGCCTACTGCATTGGACTGCAAGCCAGGAAAGCAAAAAAGCAGAAAATCTCATAAGGGAGTCTTCCCTCTTGAGTGATAAAGTTGTTGACATCACTGATGCAATTCTTGGATGACACAGTACTAGGTAGCCTGGCACTGGATACGTTCATTACTTCTAGACCCATACTTGAGCCCTGGTGGGACTCCACTTACCATCAGTGGAGAGGTATCTAGCTGAGGGCTGTCTAACAAGATCAAGATGAAATTCAATACCTCAGTCAAATATAGCAACAAAAGGTTCCTCTCTTAGATGCATATACAAGCTGCCCATTTAAAACACTAACTGAATTCCTTTCCATTATTGTATTACAATACCTTAGTTTCCACAGCCCAGTACTATGTTTTATTTAACGAAAGGCCATTTATTGACACTTCTCAACACTTTCCAACTAATATAACACACACTTGAATCTGTCTTCTGATTCTTTCAGTTCTCCATGAAAGAGTGGAAATGAAATATCTTAAGACCCATCAGTGTTAATAGTATTTCCTGCAATTTTGTGACAGTAATGTGAAAATATGTATTAACTCTCATGACATACAACAGAAGGCACTTAAGTGACTGGTTTACCAGAGAACAATATTGCATTTTAACTAGAAGACTTGAGACTTCTTTTGCTTCATACATGTGAGCCAAGACTGTCTCAAGAGACCCGTGTCTGATCTGGTCCCAATTTGACAGAACTATTGACCTATACCTGCAATGAAAAACTCTTCCTTTCCGAAGAGACTGTATCAAAAAACACATGGAAAAGAATCACAAAGGCAGCATAACCATATTGAATTTGCATTATTAGTCATAAATAATAATGAGTGGAAACTAGATTTTACAGTGGTAAGAAGGTTACACATTGATTGTCATGTTTGGTAAACATCCTCTTGGAGGAAAATTTTAGAACATGTTTATGAAACTTCTTTGTATTTTAGATGGTACTTTTATCATATCTGGTTAAACAATCTGTTCCTCTGATATCCAATTGTTTTCCATGTAAATTAGTTTGTGGCCCATTAAACCCATTACCTAACATATGCCCATCAAAGTGCACAGTTTATGTGTGTTATTTTTGTTTATACAGCAATGGCTTGAGGGCCATCATGTGTGACAAATTACAAGGGTTAAAACCCAGAACAGATGCCATGCTGAGCAAGCCATGTGATGCAAGTTACGTGATGCTACATAAAATTCCGTGCAATTTAAATGCATTAATTGAAACTATTGAGCAAGTTTATTTGATGGGTTTCCTCTGGTGCTAATCAAAGATAGTTCCAAAGAATTGTATGTGGAGAGGAAAATCAGTGTTTCATATCAACATTTGGATACCATCAATTTACGACTGTATCTCTTTTCTACAATTATCCTCTACACAGCAAATGAAGAGCTTTTGCACTACTTTAATAATAAAAAAACTGACCTTGAAAATTAAAAGTCTTCAAAGAGTACTTTAAAATGTGTCAAATGGTTTTTATCAAGTAAGCTTGAACAATGTCACACAGCAAGTTCTGTTCACAATGAAATGTAAAATAAAGTAAGTATTGTAAGTACAAATTTCCGAGTCTGTCTTCCACCTTGGTGCTGCTTTTCCATATTCTTGTCATTCAGAAAGACAAACTCACTGAAGTTACATCTGGCTTTATTTAAAATGCCACTAAGCAATTCAAATTAAAGAAAGAAAAAGACTGTTTTCAAGATTGATACTGCAAATATTAACTTGTATTTTTAAGCATTTAACTGTAGGATTGCTAAATCCTACAGTTGCTCTTGGAATATCATTAAGCACAAAATATTGTTCAGAAGCGATTTGCGACTAATTTATCTAGTTAGTTTTGACAAAATTTAAAAAATTAGAAGCAATTGATTAAAGAAAATGTTCATATTTTTAACTGGTCAAGTTATATTAGACTACCAAGCACATTGTCTTTTCCCATCTCCTGTGTCACAAGGATCTGTGTCCCATTGAACCACGGAGACACACTTTTTGTAATGGACTTCTTCTAATGGACTTAGAACTTTCTTAATGTCATCTTTGAATGCTCAAAGGTGTCTCTTGATTCCTCCTGGGATGCCTGATTCCACTTCTAACTCCTGTGTACTTTATTGTGTGAGAGCTTTGTCAGGAGCCACATGTTTATCCATGTAGTCCTGCTTGATTCTCAACTTGACACAAGTAGAACATTATTGAATTTGGGTATAAATCAGCTTGAAAACCAAACAGATCTCCTGGACCTTTCTTTTTCCCAAGGTAATTTCCTACAGGAGTTTTACAAGCAGGTCCTTGAAAAAGCCAAATTCTGTTCTCTGGAAGTTTGAGGTTGTGTTCCTGCTTCTTGTTTTTTTCCCTTCTCTCTGGATCCTGAACTCCATCATTTCATGGTCACTATAGCCACTGTTTCTGTCACATCCTTGACAAATCCTTCCTTGTTTATTAAGTAGGTTAAGTACATTACATTCATTCAGTTCAGGAGCTATTTGGCTGCTTGATTAATTCTGTCATCAAACCTCTCCGTAAACCACCGTAATTACTTGCACTAGCTATGGTGCCCCTCCAGGATATATCAGTGTGATACAATGGTGTTGTGAGCATCAAAGCCTGTGAACATCAGTTTTCAACCCATTTTTGAAGGAGGCATGCCCTAACTACTTCTTCCTGATGAGGAAAAAGTACATTGCAGAACAAATCTATTACTATTTATGAATCTGACAGTTTTTACAGAGAGAAGCTGAGTCTTTTCACACCTTCAGATTTGTGCATGAACATTTGGAGACAAACAAATATTCCTTGGCTCACAGCAATGACATCTGAGTCCTGGATTAATTTGTCTTCCCATTGCAGCACTCTAAGTTATGAAGTACAGTCAGCTGCATTCACACAATTGAAGACCCCGTTGCTCTTATTTTGCAAACTAAGACCGTGTTTTGTAACTGGTAGACTTTACACGAAGTCCATTCCAACAAAAGAAGTAAGAATTTTACATAAGAATATGTTTGCGTTTATTTTGGTTTAGTTTGATTTGATTGGTTTACAGAAACTTCACAGTACTTAAACAGACACTTTAGGTAAAAACCAGAAGGGCAGAACTTTTAATTGACAGTAGCACTTTACTGACTGTAAATTTGTGTTCATACCATGTTTTTCACCCTGAAAAATTATGAAATTTAGCAATTGAAATTTTATATTTTTAAAAGCTCTATTTAATCATCTCACATCACTTTTCATTGAAATGTAGACATGTATAGGACAGAAATGACTGATTACCTTTGCACAGCAACTGTATGTAACAGATGACAGAAGGAAATTAATCAATCCAGTAAATGACTCCTTTTCCATAGTGCATTATAACTGTTAGGTAAACAGACTGCAGTACTTACACAGGATAGGAATGGTATAGGAAGCAACACTTCTCAGAGATTACAATGAAAAGTATAAATAACCATACAGTAGAACTTATGATTACACCTTACACACTATGACTACAAACCACTCCCCCGGCAGACTTGGGTTCAAGAAGGATCAATGCAGCTTTTGTAATTGCTCCCAGAGTCACAGAGTCACAGAACATTAGGAATTGGAAGGGACCTTGAAAGATCATCTAGTCCAATCCCCCTGCCAGAGCAGGATCCCCTAGACCAAGTCGCACAGGAACATGGCCAGGTGGGTTTTAAACGTCTCTAGAGAAGGAGACTCTCCATATCAGAGATTGCTGTTGTTTATTGAACAGATATCAGGTAATAAAAACCAGTGAGCGTTGTATGAATTTTGACTTTTTTGAGGAGGTAAGTAAGAGCGATCCTATACATTAAGCCCTGGTTTATAAAAAATTTATATTGTGAAAAACAATATTGTTTTGTTATCTGAGCCCTAACTGACTGATTATCATGTGGAGCATCTTCTCTTTGATATTCTCAAATTGTCATTGAGGATGTTTTGTAAACTGCGGGGTTTTGCCCTATATATGGTGTTTCAGGTTTCAAACAAAGAAAAGGGGAAAGAGCTACCTAACACTGAGAGATACCTAAGAACTAATCAGTTTGGGAATGATTGTCATTTGTCTCCACAGCTCCTTGGGAGTTACAGAACTGTCCCCATACATAAGCTGCACCTCTTGTCAGCAAAACTCATGCCCACACACCACTCACTATTAGTACAGCCTATGTCTGGCATAGCTACCAAAGCATGTGCTCTCAAGTGACTTTGCCTCTGTAATTCAGCTGTCTGCACTAGCAGTATGTGCCCACTCACAAGATGCCTTCACTCCCTGTAATGCTGCAGCCCTTCACGCCACCATTTTAGCTCTCAGTTGTATTCTACAGGTAAGGATGTAACAGCTGAGAAATTCTGGATTGTGAGGAAGGTTATGGTTGTACATTAGCCAGAAGTGATCACCAGCAGCAGCACTCAACATCTTTATATGGTAGATCTGTGGCCATGGCTCAGATAGTTTCTCCCTATTGCTGTGCACAAGTTTGAGAACAGGTGGAGCATAGTTATACACCAGGGTGAAAATGCTGGTCAGGATAAAAAAGCACAGAATCACCATAATGAAAGCTGTGGTCTGTCACCATTTCAGTATAGTCACTTTTACAAGTGTTTCTCTGCATTTTTTGTCAATAAGATAAATGACAGGCAGGTATGTATGTTTCAGTATTTGAGTATAATCAGGAAGAAAATACTATTGCAGACACATTGAAATTATAATGCATGTTTAATCTTTCATAAATAGGAATACAAGAAATGGCCTAAAAGGAGAATTTTGAGTCTCCTTATATTTCCCTATCTGCTACCAATTTTAGCTTAGTGGATCACTGCTGTGGAGATAGATGGAACAAATTGTGATCTGAAATATGATTTTATTTTTGGATTTTAGATTTAAATTATTGGGAGTGAGATAAACTTCTAAATAGTAATACCAGTTCTATCTGTATAAAATAAGCCGATTATTATACTACTTTATTATTATCTTAGCCAGATAGGAACATGGCCTGACATAGACTGTGACTTGTTTAGGGAGATCAATGTGTCTCGAAGGGCAGACAACAACTGAAGACTGTGACTACCTCTAGCTAAACTTGGTCTGTATGAGAACAGATCCTAGCACTGTGGCACATTTATGCAGAGAACCTAGGTAATAAAAACCTATCGTGAACAGCACAAAGCATGTTATTGAAAATGTTGCTAGTGAACAGCTTTCCGAAGTACACACTTTGATACAGCTTCCTTGCATGTGAAAAAAAACCAGCAAGCAACTACTTCATTATGGTAGTGCTTTCAAGAGGAAATTCTCTAAAAAGAAGTAAGGAAGAAGAACTAGAAGACAAAAAAGACAGCACAAAAGAATTTATTAGCAGCTAGGGCCAAATGCATAGCACATGTGGAAGAAGATTTTAGAAAGACTAATATAAAGTCTACATGGCACTGTGTGGACTAGGTTATCCTACTAGGCTACAATAAAAGAGAATGTTAGAAACAAGATAACTTCTTTAAAAGTTGAAGCCATGTTTAAAGAAGAGCAATAGAAATGATGCATCTGCAGGGGGCCTACAGAAAAGCTGGAGAAGGAGTGACTTTTTGGGATAATCGGGTAGTGACAGTACTAGGGGGAATGGAGCAAAGCTGGAGCTGGGTAGATTTAGACTGGATGTGAGGAGGAAGTTCTTCACCATGAGAGTGGTGAGAGCCTGGAATAGGTTGCCCTGGGAGGTGGCTGAGGCTCTGTCCCTGGAGGTGTTTAAGGCCAGGCTGGATGAGGCTCTGGTCAGCCTTACCTAGGGTGGGGTGTTCCTTCCCATGGCAGGGGAATTGGACTAGATGATCTTTCGAGGTCCCTTCCAATCCCTAATGATTCTATGACTCTATGATGTGTTCCTGTGTGACTTGGTCTAGGTGATCTCCCTGCAGGATTGGACCAGATGATTTTTCGAGGTCCCTTTCAATCCCTAATGATTCTATGATTCTATGATTATAATCTCTGTCAGCAATAAAAAGAAAAGTGCTTGCAGAGGGTATATACACACATATGTATGCACATATTTATGTCTGCAGGCACATTAAGGAGAATGAAGTCTTCCAGAGACTTTTTAAAGCCAGCAGATGCCTGACAATATAAAAGATATACCTGAGTTACAAGGTTGTAACAGAAAACAAACCAATATTTCATAACTGTGTTCACCATGGGCAACAGAAGAACGTTTCTCCTGTTGGTATCCTTTCTGAAGAATTCCCTCTGCCTTAAAGTGCATCGAAATGAAATAGAAAATCCATTAACAAAATGAGTAATAAGATAACAGTAGAGACAGACTGAATTCAACTTGAGTTCATCTGGCTTGAAACTGCAGGGCATCAGAAAAACTGTAAGGCATCAAATCTGATGGCAACATTTTTACAGGGTTCAGGAAAAGACTTCAAGGAAGAAAAGGCTGGAAAGTCATACCTTTGTGAGAAAAGCTACAGGCACATCTATTGAAACACAGGTACAGTAAAGCCATAAACATGATTTTCTGAAGGAAAATTCTACAAGCAGAATTGTTCTTCAAGATGTCTGATATACTCATGAACAAAGAATGTGGGGTTGATATAATTTACCTGATTTTTCTAAAACGCATTTGAGAGAGATTTCTTACTACAAATCCTTAAAGAATTGAAACCAGGAAAGTTTAAATAAAAAACTAGAAGGTAAACACTGCTGGAAATAAAGAATTGGATTGAAGGGTGAACCTTTGCATTAAAGCTATGTCCCACAGAACTTTATGGTCTTATGCTATTAATCAGATTTAGGAATGCCCTAGAAAAGTGAGAAAACCATGGAAATGTTTTCTGATATTTGTGATTAGGCGATGAAATTAAAGATTATGACCTATCATTAAAAAAGAAAGAAAGACCTTATTGAAAAAATGACGAAGTTTCATGCAGAAAAATAAATGCATAAAAGTAATCCCCTGTTCTAATTTCATATACCTAATGATAGGCTGCAAGGTGGCTTACACTACTTAAAGATGAGATTCAGGACTATAATAGATAGTTCCATGAAAATGTCATCTCAGAGCTCAAGCAGAGATAAAAAAAGCAAATCAGATGCTATGTTTTATTAGGAAAGAAAAGAGCTTGACAGCATAATGATATTTTCTTTATAACTCTACAGTACATTTAATCTTCAGCATTGCATAGGGTTAGATTCTTTATCTTAAAACGGTATATAAACTGGAAAAGGTCTGAGGAAGGTGACATTCATAATTGTAAGTATAATTGGGAATGATTATGCTGACAAGGAGTCGATGCCCTCGGAAACAGATGAGCAGAACTGCTATGATAGAAGGACATAAAATTGCAAACGGAATAGCATGAATGAAGAGAAAACAAGCTTTTAGGGTTTGGGGTTTTTTTAATAATAACCAATAGGCTTTAAAGAATCCTAGCTGATACAAAATTTAAAACCCCTGCTCCCGTGTACAGCATGTAGTCAGTGAGAAATGCTGCATCCCAGGACATCATAGAGATATACAAGTCTCAAGGATTTCAGAAGAAATTTCACAAAGTCATGGAAGAAATAAAAAATCCTTCAATACCTGTTAAATGTAGAGAGACTACATTTAGGTTTCAATAGCTTTGTGCTAAAACAGTGGAGACTGAAAAATGTCTGTAGTCTTACTCTATGGTTATACTGTTCTCAGTCATACCTAATGGCCAGTGTTAGAGACAGACAAATAATGTGAGTGGATGCCTGAACTGACATAGAAGAGACAGTTTTTAGCCATGATATGACAACCTTTGTAAACAACATTTCAGGATACACAACTTTTACTGCTGTACGCACTTGCCTTTAAAAGGTCTAGGAATTTCTAGCCATATCAATATTTAAGCAAAAAAACGTTAGCAAGCTGTACAAGGTTTAACCAAACCGAAAAAAAAAAAAAAGCAAGCTTTTTGCCTAAGATGAAATATTTTCAAATTCCTTCTCCCCCAGTATTTGATGGAACTGTAGGTCACAAACCAAGTGGGAAACAGTGGCACCCATACCAGCAGACTAACACTGTAGTAGCAAAAACATCTCAAATATCATTATTACAGTAAACCTCTAAAGTCTCCAGCAGTCAGAGGCATTAATTCTATTTGCAAGTTGCATAACAGCAAACTTGGGAAATTTTGGCCATGAATCTGAGCTGGTGGCCTTCTGTGAACAGGTCACAACATTAATGGATGAGGGGCAAGTGGCCAATGTCATTTACCTGGACCTTAGCAAAGCCTTTTATGTTGTGCACCACATTCTGTTCTCCAAGCTGGTGAAACATGGGTTTGATGGGTGGACCACTAGACGGGTAAAGAACTGGCTTGATGGCCACACCCAGAGAGTGGTTGTCGATTAACATGTTAAGCGGAGTCCCTCAGGGATCAGTCCTGGGACCAGTCTTGTTCAATAACTTTGTTGGTGACATGGACAAAGGCATTGAGTACACCCTCAGCAAGTCTGCTGAGGACGCCAAGCTGTGTGGTGCAGCAGACACACTGGAGGGCAGGGATGCCATTCAGAGGGACCTGGACAGGCTGGAGAGGTGGGCACAAGCCAACCTGATGGAGTTCAACAAGACCAAGTGTAAGGTCCT
>JAOXOE010027101.1:0-19406 GCA_028565055.1 Phoeniculus purpureus
GCTGGTCTCTTCTCACAAGCAATTAGTGATAGAACAAGAGGGAATGGGTTCAAGTTACAACAGGGTAGATTTAGACTGGACATTAGGAAGAATTTTTCCACAGAAAGGGTGGTCAAGCACAGGAATAGGCTTCGCAGGGAGGTGGTTGAGTCGTCATCCCTGGATATGTTTAAAGATCGTTTACATGAGGTGTTGAGGGATATGGTTTAGGGGGGAAATTGTAAGGTAGGGTAGACGGTTGGACTTGATGATCCCAGGGGTCTTTTCCAGCCAGAGTGATTCTGTGATCTTTCACTCACACTTGGCAAAATCCTTATAAATCAGGAATGCAGTTTGCTGCGATGATAATAAAGAAGCTGGCAAAAACAGCTTGGTGGTAGTTAACTTGTCTGATCCTTGTGGTGTATCAGGCAGAATTTAGAACATTACTCAGTGTTATGTGAGTCCATAACATAGTAAGAAGAGCATCTGAATAAGATGTTGAGTATGAGTTGCTGCAAGAATGCAGCTGAGTCAGTCACTCAGTCAACAGCTCTCACGCAAACTCTAAAAATCCACCTTGAACAAGTTGCAGACACAAGTTTTAGACAACCTTGATGGACTTTTCAGTCATGAGTTAGATTATTATTTATATGTCCATGGTTCCCCAGCATTACCAGAAACACTTACAGGAATGTGGCAGCAAACTGGAGCCCCATATTCCTCCCAGCTGCAAACTCCTCAAAGCAGCTGTATTTAGAGAGAACTATCATTTATTTCCAAAATCTGCCACACACTGCACTGCACTGACATATCAGGCACATGACTGCATTGGTATAACCTCTTAATATTGCCTGTATGAAAACAGCATTAATGAATACTCCTGGGGCTCCTTCTGATAAACACAGTCCCTGCAGAGCAGTACTGCTTAGATGTGGATTGATTCAGGCATTAAAATCCTAAGATGGAGCACTGAGGATGACTGCAGCGCTGAACTTCAATAGGTGTGAGAAGTCTAAGCTAGGAGCATTATCAGAATTTTAGCAGTTAAAATAGCACTTTACGGCACAATAGTTGCAAATCAAAAGAAACCCAACTCCCAAAGAGAAGAAAACACCAACTGTTTCCAAAACAGGTGACAGGAAAAGAAGCCAGGGGCTTCATTCTGCAGGGTTACTCAGCGTTTCTCATTCGTGTAAATCCAGGGCTCTTTTTACACACACTTGGGCCCTTCAGGAAGCTACCAATTACCTCCCACATCCATCTTTTCAAAAGCACTCCCCTTTTCAACTGCACCACATACCACTCTGCTAGCAGAACAGTCACGCTCATTTTCCACTGCCTGCAAATGAATGCTCTTAGCTGGAAATGCAATAGATCTGTCAGGTGTGCTTCCTTGTCAGGTCCATCCTGACCTCAGATCTGCAGAGCCCTCTCAGGCCTGGGGAGGGCTACAGCCATATCCCACAGCTGTTTTATTGGGAGCAAAGTTCCTCCTCCTAGATCAGCCACATCCACTCAGGCAGAGAAACAGTGTGCTTCCAGGTTTCTCGTATGCCAGACCCATCAATTTTAGATGAGGCTGTTTGGCTGTAAATCTTCAAGTCAGTCAGATTTCCATTCTGACATTCATGTTAGTAAGACTATTTAATTTTTAGATCAAGCCTCTTATTGAATTGTAATAACACTGTAAGTAAAATAAAATAAATAAATAAATCCAATAATTATAAATATAACTGTGACTCTTAATAAAAAGACATCAATCAACAATTTTCTACTTTGCATGGAGAAACCCTTCAAGAATGGAAGCAAGAGAAAGACAGAAATATCAAAAAGGCAGAGGTAATATGCCCAGCTCCTCCACCTGCTCAGATCTGTGACCAAACTGTCTGGTAGATCAAATAAGCACTCCATGAGAAAATGTTTTTTACTGAAGAAGAGGAAAAGAAGTCCTCAGCAATATCTGCAGTCAGTTAGGATGAACACTGTCCTGTGGACAAGCAAAAATGGGAACAAAATGTCATCAGATCTCTTTTGTTTTAAACAGCTATTAACACAGATGTAGCAACTGCTTTCCATGGCCATAATCCTCACCAACACAGATGCACATCCCTGAGTGCCCAGCACTATTTAGCACTTTTATTAGCAAAAGTGATGGGCCCTTTTAAACTTCAGCCTACCTAAACATATTCTTGAATTCAAAATACATTTGCCCATCTGTAGGGACTGTAGCAAAGGTCTTAAAATCCTTTTTATCAGCTGTTATTCTTAGTGGTCTAATTATTAACCATCTCTATCATGCTGAGGATAAATCAGCTGAGAATAGTGAGAACTGGCCCCTCACCGGAGCCTTTGAGTGACAAAAAGAACTTTGTTGTGTCATAAGCTAAAAGGGTGTCTTGGTGGGCAAATAAATGCATTATCACTACCCCTGAGGTTCATACTAAGAACAGTGCTTTGAACCTGAAGAGTTCTTGAGGTTCACTAGGGATTAAGTACTTTTAGAGCTGGTAGCTGGTTATTTATATTGAGCAGAGCCCCTCTTTGAACCAAGGATATACAGTGTCTTTAAAATACACAGGTAAGATTAGGGATTTCTTGGGCCTCCACCTGTTCTCCTAAGTGTTCTTCACACAGCCTCTCACCAACATACCTTTTTCTTTTTTTCACTTTTTTCATCACTTCCTCTCTCCTGACATTTCCCCTCACTGTTCTCCACATAGAGGTTCCCTGGCTGACTTCCAGCTCTAGTGTCATTCACTGATTTTTTCTTCTGATGTCAGCAGCTCTGAAACATTTCTTTCCATTTATTTCCAGGTATCAAAACACTCCTCTTAAAAATAAAAAAGTGAAAAGTTAAATGAGAGGTTTAGCTAATGTTCATGACACCACACAGGACCTGTTGTCTAATTGTTGGAATGTTTTCTTAGAATGAACCACAGAATCACAGACTGGGGTGGGTTAGAAGGGACCTTAGAGCTCATGCAGAACCAACCCTCTGCCATGGGCTGTGACACCTCTCTCCAGACCAGGCTGCCCAGAAACCCATCCAGCCTGGCCTTGAAGACTTCCAGGGATGGAGCAGCCACAGCCTCGCTGGGCAGCCTGTTCAAGTGCCTCAGCACCTTCACAGGGAGGATTTTCTTTTTCTTTCTTTGGAGTGAACCCAAACAAAGTGTCCATTTCCCCTTACTTCAATTTACAATCTACTCTGCCCCGTTGAGACCTCACTTGGAGTTGGGGTTGTTGAACCTAAAGAAGAGAAGGCTCCTGGGGACCTTACAGAGACCTTCCAGCACCTGAAAAGGGCGAGTCAGAAGGCTGAGGCAAACCTATTCAATAGGGCCAGGAACAATAGGTCATGGTTTTAAAACGGAAAAGGGTAGGTTTAGGTTAGACACTGAAAGAAAGTTCTTTAATCTGAGAGTGGTGGATCCCTGGAACAGGCTGTCTAGACAGGTGGTAGAGACCCTATCTCTGGAAACATTCAAGGTCAGTCTGGATGGCACTCTGGGCAATCTTGGTCTGGTGAGTGAGATGACCCGACCCTGCTTGCTGTAGGGAGTTGGACTAGATTACCTCTGGAGGTCCTTTCCAACCCTGTGATTCTATGATTCTAACTTAGAAGGGCAAATCCTCTTTAACTACATCAACTGCACACCATGTAACTTAGTTAAATCTATTTGGTTGAAAAGTACAACACAATTTAACAGAGTATTTTAGATGACAGCAAAATTATCTGTTTATCAGCACTACACTACTGTAATTGATAGACTTTACTATTCAGATCAAGTATTTAACAGAGTTGCCTTGATTTTGAAAAGTTACTTATTAGCTATTTCTGTCAGCATTTAAGTTATTGAAGTGTTGCTCTGACATTTAAAACATAATCAAGGAAACAAAAATAAAAGACGACTGAGAAATCTTTGCAGACATAAAGCTTCAACTTCAAATAGAAAAAATCCTGGTCTTAATTCTGTGTGTTTCTGTTAACAGACTAGGGATGGGATGATTTTTATTTAAGGTACATCATTATTTTTATTACTCCTAAAATAGTATCCCTAAAATAATTTCAGATATAAATTTTTAATCTCTGACACTTCTTCCATAATTCAAAACTGTAACTGGCCAACAGCTGTCCTATTCAATCATTTACTTCCCAGCCCTCCTACTGCTTTCTTTCATGTTTTACATATTCTTATGCACACAGTTAACAAGGATTACTTTCTAAAATCTGTCCACTGTGCACCATGTTTCAAAGTCATGCAGATCTAGAGCTTACGGATATGGGTTAGGGTGGCCTTGGGTGGGACAGCTGTAGAAATGGTTGGACTCTATGAGCTTAAAGGTCTTTTCCAACCTAAATAATTCTATGATTCTATGATTTTTCAGCTCCCTAAGTGACTAAATAAACAGTCTTATCCTGGTCATAACTGCTATGAAGTTTATATGTCCCAGTATTTTAGCAGATTCTCTCATAAGAATAATTTTTAACAAAAACAAAGGGCTTCCTGGTTCTGGGAATCTCTCCTTACAAGGGAGAGCTCTCATCAGACAGGCTGGCTCACATCAAAAGCCACTATGCATTGCCTCTCAGTACTGTACCACAGCCCTGTGCAGCTCTGCATTCCACATACTCACTTTTCACCAGCTCTAAATCAACCTGGAGAAAATCACTTAAACATGAATGAAAGAAGGGAGCCCTTTGACTCTGTTTTATGTTATGAAAATGCATTCCTATCTGCTTACTGACTCACAGCGTTAAGCAGTTCCCTTGGTCAAATGTTTGGTCATGAGAATTAAAGAACTCCCATTCAAAGAGGATACCACACGCTGGAAGGAGGAACCATCATCACAAACTTCTACTGCCACACTATAGAATATTGTTCACACTTTATAAGTACGTTGCTTCCCAATTAAATCAGTTGAGACATTCACTTCATTTTACTGATTTTCATAGAGAGGCAAAGGAGATGTTCAGTATCTCTGCTTTCTCTGTATCCTCTGTCTCCAGGGCACTCACCTCATTTAGCAGGGTGAATTGCCTCTAGGTTTAGTTTTACCTGCAATGTATTTGAAGAAGCCCTTTTTGTTGCCCTTGACCTCTCTTGCAAGGTTTAATTCCAAGGAGGCCTTGGCTTTCCTTGTTGCATCCCTACATTCTCTCACCAGAGAAATTCCGCCAGGAAATACCTCATGTGATCTTTATTGCTATTAGAACCTGCTTGGAATTTTATTCAGAAGGAAGACAAGCATCTTTCACATATGGCTTTAAACCCCCCAAGTGCCACCAAAATTACTTCTTTTACTAGTACTACTGCTCTTGAGATTTTTCTGGAAAATGTATCCCCAGGAAATAATCAAATCTTTCTCCCTCTGTCTCTCTCCTGCACACACAGAAACCTCTTCTATAAGCTTCTATAACCACATTGGGTTTGAGGTAAAAGGCATCACATTTTCATTCTCCTTAGAGAAATAATGCAGGGATGGCTAAGTACTTGAGCCACGCTTCGTCTCAAATATTAAGGAAAGCAAACACCCATGCCAATAAATACAAAGCCTCAGAGCTTGAGAAAATAACACTTTCTTGAGCTTGAAGGTCCAGCAATCGTGTTTGTCCACCACTACAAACTGAAACTGACCAGAACAGGTCACAAAAATCACCTCAAAACATGCAGCTAACAATGCTTATGATGGTTAAGGAAATCCTAACTGAATTGTCCCCTTAAAGATTAACTGTGAACCTGCTAAAGGAGTGACCTGCCTTTGCCCATCATCCATGAAGTGGGGCAAAAAGAAATACTTTCAGAAAGGAAATTCTGGTTTGACATTAAATGACGCACTCTTCCTTCTACTGCCTACAGGCCTGGAAATGTTAACTGACCCTAGACAGGGCACAGAGCAGCACAGCAGACTTTTGTGACAGCTGCTGGCAGCAGAATAAAGGCTACAGAGCTATAGCTGTGTGAGAAAATTGATCATTTTTGGATTATTTCCTTAGTGCAAATCTTTTGTCTTATTCTTCTTCAAATACAAAAAAGAACTACAGGGAATCCCTCCCCTTATGAACATATCTCCTTAAACATGCACTATTTACACCCTCTTGCTCCACTTCTTTCGGTCGTCTAATAAGAAACACAGGGGGTTTTTTCTGCTCCCAAGAACCACAGACAAAAACCACATGCTCACAGAAGTTTTGCTGCTCTACTATTAAACTCCACTTGTAGAGAAGTGAAGGTAGCAGTTGTAAGCATTCCCTAACACGGAATCACAGAATTATTGAGGCTGGAAAAAGACCTTTGAACTCATCCAGCTCAGCCCAGGACCTAACATCACCACAGCAGCCAGACCAGGGCACTAAGGGCCACAGCCAGTCTTTTCTTAAACACTTACAGAGACAGGGACTCCATCACTGCCCTGAGCAGTCCATTCCAGGGTTTAAAACTTCCATGAGGAAGGGCTTCTTAACATCTAACCTAACCCTTCCCTGGCAGCTTCAAGCCCTGCCTTCTCATCCTGGCACTGGTTGCCTGGAGAAGACCCTGACCCCCACCTGACTACAACCTCCCTTCAGGGAGTTTTAGAGAGGGAGAAGGTCCCCTCCGAATCTCCTCCTCTCCAGTCTCAACACCCCCAGCTCCCTCAGCCTCTCCTCATCAGACTTTTTCTCCAGTCCCTTCCACAGCCTCACTGCTCCTCTGGACTCACTCCAACCCCTCAATCTCTTTTTTGAAGTGAGGGACCCAGAACTGGCTCCGGTATTCAAGGTGAGGCCTCCCCAGTGCCCAGTACAGGGGGAGAACAATGTCCCTAGTCCTGCTGTCCACACTATTGCTGATACAAGCCAGGATGCCACTAGCCTTTCGTGCCACCTGGACACCCTGCTGGCTCCTGTTCAGCCAGTTGTCACCCAGTACTGCCAGCTCCCTCTCCAGCCACTCACCCCCCAGTCTGTAGCTGTGAGGTGTTACTGTGGCCAAAACACATTTCAGTTATGCAACACCTCTAGTTAAGGCATTATGAAAAAAAAAAAAAGCAGCACTTCAACTCTTTAAAATCAGGCTTCTAAACGTAGGTACCTCAAATCTCCCTCTCCCTGAGCTTCATATGCAGCCCCGGTTTCAGAAGCCTATACTGAACCATGAGTGAATTTCTTTTCAAATCCGAAAGCATGAATATCTTTTTCACAGACAAGGCGCACCAAAGTTTATGAAATATAACTTATATTTTGCTTTTTGCTAAAGAAACCAGGCAGTTCTTTGTAAGCTGCTCAGAAGCAGGCAGAGGACTTTTCCACATGACGATACAAACCTATTTGGCTGCTTTAAAGAGCTCCTATTGCTGTCAATGTGTGTTTGCCTTGGAAGCCACCCAATTTCATCTTGCCATGCTACCAATGGTGAGCTTATCTCAGTCACAAATGTTCTCTTTTACAGCTTTATAGAAGTCTGCTAAAATTACAGCTTCTATACAAAGCAGAGTTCAAACAGGAATACCCAAAAAAGTTTCCACTGACTGCACACATTGTGAAAACACAGATGTTTGCAGGGATTTCACTAGCCTGACACCACTATCCAGCATCACCCATTTAGTGAATACTGAACACTGCTCCACAGCACAAAAATTATGTCTAGAGTAATTTACAGTTTGGAATCAATTGTCCATGTATCTGATGGGATCAGTGTCGTCCTTTGTAAACAAGGCTGGTACTCTAGATTGTGTAAATTAAGGTTTGTCATTCTAATAAATTCATTCTCAAAGACGATTTTTTTTTGTTCTCATTCTGTTTTCACAGTCATCATCAAAGAATTTGAGAATTATGCAATAAAACAGGCTTTAATACCACAAGGGACCTCCCCAACACAAGATGGAAATAACTTATTACGCAAATAAGATTAAAACACTGACCTTGAATTCGGTCTTTTGCCAAGGGGCAGCATGTGTGTACGGGTGGAAAAATCAACTGTGGTACCGAAGCTTTTGCTGCACTTAGGAAAGCACAAGAGCTTTCAAAAGCAAAGGCCTCTATTGCAAAGGAAAGTGAAGGCACAAGGCACACTGTGATCCCTTTGGTACTTCATGCGGCAACACATCAATGAGAAAATAAGCTGAATTATTTTCTGCTCACTCTCATCTCGTGTTCAAGCTAGAACACAGGGGTTATTTCAAACTGTTCCAGTCTCTCCTGGCCTACAGAGGCCAGAGCAGCAGGAAGCGAGAGCCTGTGGGGCTGGAAGTCCAGCTGTGCCAGCAGCCTGGCAGCAGCTCTTCTGCAGAAGCCAGGCCAGCTGGGATTCCCTTGGAGACTGAAGGTGCCAAGAGGCTGGAGCAAACATGCTCTGAATGACTTTGTGCTGGCGGTTCAAGGCCAGCCTTCCAATATTAGTAATAACCCAGCTACGTCCTACAAGCTGTACCTATCACTCCACACAGCCGAGAACAGAAGAGTGGTACAGTACATGGTGAAGTAGAAGACAGAAAAAGGAAAACATAACTGTGGTCTCACTGCAGCCCTGTTAACGCTGCCATTAAATGCCAGTGGCATGTGCTGCAGGATTTTGGAGAAGATCATCAATGTCACACTGCTATGCTCACACCAAGTCTAGGCTACCCACTCACAGCAGGGTTGAAGAAACGCAAAGCAGCGATGAAAGGCACCAGCCAGCACCTAGTAACATCAGCATCTGAACAGCTGGTCCCACTTTTTTAAGTGTGTCCTTTGCCGAGACAAATGAGAGACTAACAGGTTAATTTCTGCTTTCAAACAGTCTTTTAGATAAATCAAGATTCTTGTAGGGGCTGAGGATGTCTTTATTACCAGCAACAGTGAGCCCTACTGTCTTATTCCAGCCAGACTGGAATACTGCCTCAAGGTAAAACTCTTTCTTTGTTGTTTGGGTCAGCAAGATGGTTTTAAGACAGGAATTACACTTGACTGCTTCACCTAAGAGTCTTAAAGAAGAAAGAACTCTCCTTCCCAGGGGATCTCCATGCCTGTTCTCAGTTTCCAAATTGGAATCACATCTATTTTCCTTTCACACATACACAAAAACAATAATCTGATCTATACTGGTATCTAAAAATCTCCAGAAATTAAAGAATTAATTGGAATTAACTGTATCAGCACAGTTTCACTCAGTCTTAAAAACTGAACCGCTAATACTATTAAATTCGTATGAACATATACAGTGTTTAAACTGTTCTGTGGATTAAACCACCACAGTAGAGACTTTCAAAACGTGCTTGAATGTAGTACTGTGTGACTTGCTTTGGCACAGTGCTTGGAGTAGATGATCTCTAGAGGTCCCTTCCAACCCCTGACGTTCTGTGATTCTATGATATTGTAGTTTCATCAAACAGGGAACTTTGCTAAAGAGAGCTGGTAGAAAACAAAAAGGGGCAAAGAGAAAACAAAAAGCTCATACAGACAAAATCCCTGAAAAATACAGAACAAACATAGATTTCTGACTGGGAAAAAACCCAAAACCAGACAGATGGCACCTCTGTGAAAAGGTTTTGATTACTCTTTTTTTCAACCAATTAAAATCAGAATGGTTGTTGAAGTCAGAAGTCCAATAACAGAGCAGTTACCTGTTCTGATTTTATTATTATGGTGAAAATGGATACATCAAATGAGAGTGTAGCAACGGAAAATATCCCAATCATACCTCAACAGTGAAAAACATCTCCATAATAAATCATAAAGGGAAATAAGATCATCTGTCTGGTAGGACTGTAGAACAATGCTATCTGTCCTTGGTTATTATCAGGTAAGTAGTCAAGAGGGAGGACAGCTTTCCACAGGTGGTGGTAAACACTGTAAAAGTCAGCCTTAATCTGTAATGACTTTTCCATAAGCATTAAAAAATAACAACTCTAATGTGACAGGTCATTAAGATAAATCACTCCTAGCAAGGATCAGTACTGCGTAGTGACACAAACCTCTTTTCTGGCTTGGTGCTGTGCCTCTGGGACTGGGAGTGCCTGCTGCCCCTCAGAGCTGTTCTATTCAGATGGCTGTTGTTATGGCCTCCAGAAGATGCAGGAGCCCAAAGGCCAGCCCAGAGCTGCTCTTCATTCCTGTGAAGTGGCACAGAAGTACGGATGGCAGAAATGATGTGGCCAGGATACACAGTCAGCAAGTCCTCATGATGGTGAGGATTCTGGTGAGCAGGAGTCCTCTCAGAAGCCAGGTACTGACGCCCTGGCCTCCGGTAGCCCCTTTCACGGTAGTAGGCAGGGAGGCAGGGCCGCGTCTGCTCCATCACACCGCCACTGCAGCTCCGAGAGCAGGCAGACCAGGGGCCCCAACTGCCCCACATGCCTGGGATTCCTGCACTGCTGTCCTCCGATGCATCTCTCTGCTCTTCTATCCTCTGAGGTACCTGTGGACACAACAGGTTGACTTAGGAACTCAAATTCACAATGTTAAGAGCACCAACATCTCTTTTAGGTGACTGACTGCAGTCACAAGTGAAAATTAAAGCCATTGGAAGAAATCCCTTTCACACGGCTGCTATTCTGCCAGTACAGGAAGAGGTCCCTTACAGCCACTCACATGAAAAGGGAGGTTTTTTGGACTATCTAGGTAGAAAAGGAATTTGTTTAGTTGTCAGTGATGGAACACAGTGTGTAATGCAAACTGGGAAACGTTCAAATATAAGCAGAGGCAGGAAGTACAGTTGATTTTGCTGATGAACTTGGGTCAACAGACACCAACCGCTCTCTTTCACTCCCATGCCTCAACCATGGAGGTTGCCAGTGATTGCAATAATGTTTCAGGAACTCCCATCCAGTGTGGAACCTTTTAGGAGAGCAGTAACACAAGACTCTCTCTTTCACTCTCACGTTACCACTTTTTCCCCACTCCCTATATTAATGCTTCAAGGAAAAGAGACAGCCAAGATGATCTCCCAATCATACCTTCACAAAAATCCCCATCCAACTGAATGATTGTTGGTCTGAGGTGATCAGTGCCACAGCCCAAGCTCACCAGTCAGCAGCACAGGGAAAGCAAACAAAGAACCCCCGAAAAGAGAGGAGGTGGGGTGTGTCTCTTGAAGAAATTAGGATTACGAAGGTAGGTACTGTTAACCCCTCAAACTGTGGCCAAATACGTAACTACCCTGACTTTGGGATTGGTGACGTACCAGCACAGACTAGAAGCTACAACCACCCATCCCCATGTCCCTGTAGAGCTGTGCCCCAAGCTTTACCTATTTCTGGCACTAGTTACAGTCAGCGTTTCACACTGGGCATGATGCTCAATTCTGTCACACAGAAATTAGATCCATTTTCATTAAATGTAGGGTTCCTGTGGCTTCCCTTGGCCAACTGGCTGAATCCTGTTTTCAGTAACATGAACATAACTGGCTGTTGCATTTACTTTCATATCCAGTAACAGATCACAGTACTGACCAACTCACAATCTGACCAACTAAAGAAGTTCATTTTAAGGTTTGCAGTTTTTCAAAGAATATTAACTGTTCATACTTACACTACACATTAATGGTTTCTCACAGAGACACTCTGGTCTGATCCTGTTTCACAGTAAAATTTACTTAGTATCAACCTAATAGTCCTTTGTCATCAGACAAGCCAGTTACATTTGTCGAGACTATTTCTTAATGATTTCTGTGATGCCTCATTACACAACTTTTTAAAAGCCAAAGACACTCATAGAGGCAGCAACTACAATCTAGGAGTCTGCAAGCAGCTCCAGTCACCACTAACTTAAGAAATACTTCTTAACACAGAAATGGAAAACTGATACAATAGTGACAAGTGCTGACCTGCTGTAGAAAGAACTTTCTGGCTGCCAAACTTCAACACAGCAAGAACAGTTCCAGATAAAGTGATATTTTAAATGACTGAAAGCCACGTAAAGTATTATCACACCTCTTAATCTGCACAGTGTAAGAGTTCCAGACATAGCACCAGAAGGTCTCATCTAGCTAGTGAAGTAAGAACAGAATAATAAAACTAACCAATATGTAACAATATATAATATGTGTCACAACAATGTACAAATTCATCAGCGCTTATAATTTATAAGTTGACACAACACTGAGATGCATTACCAGATCAGGTTATGCACTTTTATTGCTAATTCAGATCTCCATTTTCTTCCTACGTTGAGAAAGATGGGGGCTATGAAACTTTGGAGAAGGTGATGTGTGACTAGTGGCATAATCTACTTGGTGACACCTACTACGGAAGACTGAATAAACTGAAGCTGCTTAGCTTAAGGAATGGAACATACAGGACAATGAGGAGTCTTCCAGTTGATATAAATAAATAGAAAGCATGGTTTATTTTCTCTTTGCAGTAAATTTTCTCCATGTCCGTAGTGAACACACAAGTAATGGCAGATTGATATTTCATCAGACGTGATCCAAATTAGCTAGTGGGAAACACTACTTGGTGGAAAAGAAAAGATCCTTTCTAAGGGGAGGAGTTTGAACGTGCACTGGGGAACAAGTGAACAGCACACTGAGTTTTCCCTACCAAGTCCTGAGAGCAACTTCTTTAATAGAATCCCATCACCTGCAAAAGGGAGAGATCAACCAACCCATTTAATCTGCTTTCCTATAGTTCATAACAGATTCCTTCTCTAGGTCACTCATTTTTAACTATAAACACAAACTATAAATCAAAGATTTCCATGAGTTAATCAATAACCTAGTATTTTACTCTACAAATTCAATCTTTTCCTCCCTTAATTTCTCCCCATAATTCCAGCCTGTTCTTTCTTTCCAGGACAATTTTTCATTTGTTTATCAGGGAAAGGAAAAAACTATCAACACCAGCCCAAAGCCAGTACAGCAGGTAAGAGAATTCCCAAAAATCATAATGAAGAGACCACTGTGGACAGGCAGCCTGTGGAACAATGTAATTTCGCTCACGTTTATGTGGCAGATGCAAAGTCAAATTAAGAGAAGCTATTAAAATACCCCCATAATATTTGCCCTGTGCTTCCCAGACAGTATTTTTAGGTATTTTTTCATTTGAGATGAACACAATATTCTTCATGAACATTCACCATCCAGTGCCACAAAGTAAGAGCTAGCCTTTGCCCCCCTGAAATTTCAACACCATAAACAAAAGCTGGTGGATTCACAGAATCACAGACTGGGTTGGGTTGGAAGGGACCTCAAAGACCACACAGTCCCAATCCCCTGCCTTGGGCAGGGACACTTCTCACCAATTAACAATTTCCCAGCAGAAATTCTGCTGCAGACATTCATTTGCAACAGCCAATGAATTTTTAACGCCCCTTACAAGAACCATGTGGAAGATTAGTGGTTTGATAAATCAATCTACCAAAAAATGCCCTAAAAATTGCAGATAACCACTTCTCAGATTTCTCTTGGCTAGCAGAAAAATGGAACTGAGGCCAAGCAAAACATCGTGACACAATATGTACATGTCTGCCTGGTTCATGTACTCTGAAATTTTAATCCTTCAGTGCATTTTGGAAGCCTTTAATCAAAGATATAGAAAACTGTTTCAATTTTACACGACATGGTAAGTGTAAATATTACCAGCCTAAATGATTTGGGTTTCCGTTCATTGTATAAGAAGTCTGTCTGAACATCTGGGCCTGTGAAGATTAAAGGGCTAAAAAGCCTGGAAATAGAAGACCTTTGAATTCACAAATCACTGGAGGGAGTTACTATGTCTGGAAAGCTTAGCTGCCCCTTCAACCAACTTCCACCACATCTGAAGAAACCCTAACATTATTTAAACAGTCCCAAAAGTAAACAGCTCTGAAAAAATTCCAGAACAGTTTTTTTGCCAGCAGAGCTTGAAGCTTCCTCCAAGTTTGGCTCATTTTTTTCACACCAAAGAGCACATCCATCATGCTCTGAGCCCAGCCACTTGCAAGCACTTGCAAGGAAACAGACCATTCACTCATGACCTCACTTCTACCAGGTCTTATCATATCTTATCTGAGTGGGATTGCTTCTGATTTTCATAAGTTAAAGACCATAAGTATCAATCTCTCACTGTATCACAAATAAGGCTTCTACGCTGTAACGAACTATATTCTCATCACTGACTGCCATCTGTGACCTTGTCACTCAGGTAGTTCTGCCCTAGGCCTTTCCAGGACAATTGTCTTCAGCTGTGACAAAGCTGTTGCCACTCAATCCTATTTATACACTTAGAAAAATTCTTTGGGTTCTACATGTGGTAGAAACCTGGATTTTATTTATTCATTAACTGACATCTCAAGATCTCTTATTGATCCATCACTCTTGAAGCAGAAAGGACAAGCTGTCACAGAAGAGGAAGCAACATTCTTGAACAGAAAAGCTCATCTTTATCATCACTCTGATCAGAGACAGCTCTAGCACAAAATACTGCTGGGAAGGAAGAGGAGAAGCTTATGTATGACCCTGTAAGTTCACCTGCTCTGGAATCCAACTGGAACACAGATCCCTTCATTTTACCCAGAGAAACACAGAACAAGCCTTAAGCCCCTCATACTCCAACTCTAAGCAAGTGGGTTATTTTTTAATTTAAAATCCAGAGGTCTGAGATAAAGCAGGTTAAAAACAACAAAGCTTTGATTTTTTTCAAAGAGTATATCTGCATAAATAACGTATCTTTATCCTGCCTCCTTCCCCCAGACAAAAAAGTCTTTCATTTCCTTTCCATTTCAACCCACAACATCAAGGGCAGGGAATTAGTAACAGCACAGCAATTGCAAGAAAATTCTTCCAGCTTTTCTCCTAAAAAGTCTGCTCAATGGTTAAAGAAAAGGTCTTGCCACAGACTATATCATCTCTCCTAAAGAGCACTGTAACTAAAACAGTAATATCATTAACTAGAAAGGCTCCATGTCACCAAAGTTTCAATGAATGTGACAGCATGTGTGTCTATACAGTTTAAGTCAAGCAACTGGGCTGAAGGCAAGTGCAGTTACTGACCAGTGCCAATCTGCAAGAGGAACAGGGACTACATTTCATTTGGTAATAGTTTATGGAGCAGATGTGTATGGAAACCCAGTAAATAATGGACAGCAATTACCTTAGAAACAAGAAAAAAAAGCCTGGCACCTGCAAACACTTCTGGAAGGAAGATGTTCACAGCAGCTGCATGCACATATGTGGGAACTAAGATGCTTGACTAAAATTGAGCTGAAGTGTTGCAGCCCAGTAGGACACAACCATTGGAATTCTGTCAGCAACAGCCCAAAAGACCTTGTAAGTCATACAGATTTCAGTTACTGCTGATCTTAGGGTACAGCTACACTCTACCTGGACTGCAAGACAGAAATTTGCCTTCATTATCTGCTGACATGTACTAGCAAGGTGATGAGCAGCTGTGTAGACATCCCACGGTACTCCTAAGAACTTCTAGCTATTAGCCCCGCTGTCTTAGCCAAAAGCTAAGCCCAGATATTAACTACTTTGTCCAAGTCCACTTGCCCCCAGCGTTTCAAGGATATAGCAGACTCACTTCATATTCTATTACAGTGTTCAGATTTATGAGGCAGTTATAGACTTTTCAGTTAATTTGTGGCTTTTATGGGGTGTTGTAGGGCAAAAGAACAATGGAAATGACCAAATACTGCCATACATTGTTACAATAAAAATGAAGGTATTGCATCTTTTATACACTTCCTATACAAATCCCAAAAATTCTATCACAGTCAGGTTTTGTGGCCAAGTCTTTATCACTTGAAAAAGTACTCAGAGTTGTAACCTTCTCTGTACACTCTATATTCACACTTACACCTCCATCAGAAGATGATTCCCAGTGCAAGGAATATTTCCTAGCGCCTTATGCCCTTTGTGGTAGCACCATATACTGGAGCAAGCAAGTAAGACTGGAAAGGAAAACAAGGCCGGAAAGACAGAAAGAGGAGAAGAAAACCAAACCAGTGCCTACTTCTTGATTCTTCTTCAAACACAGGGGAGAGCAAGACCAGTAGCCTCCTTGGTTTTGCCCCTCGAAGTAAGTCGAGACTCGTTACTGTAAGAATACATCAGGACTACTTTAAGACCTTCTGATAAACTCTTAATGTCATGCATTCACCGCAGTGATATTATGCAGGGGGTTTTTATCGAGAAAAAAGGAAAACAAGAATTTTTAGAAAAACCCCAAAAAAACCCCTAAAAAATCCCTAAAAAATTAGTCCTCCTACAGCTTACTCAATGCAACTCCATGGCCTCACTGCTACTATACAATGCTCTAACAGAAGCAAGATGCTAAAAGAAAGCAGTACCTATGCCTCGGAATTTTGACTGGGCCAACGTTTACTCCTATTTTGTTACCAATGTTACTAAATAGACGAGTCACAGACACAACACCAGCTTTTTTAATGACCCCTTTGTTGTTGTGTTAAATATCCATCCAGGAATTATTTCTGAAAAAAAGGGGATACAGGTATCAGTGGTTATCTGGGAGAAGGACTGCTGTGCTTCCCATTTCAACCTTCTGTTTGCCATAGCACGACACTTACAAGATAAGGTTAAATATTATTCATCCAATAAAAGCAGCAAAGGGAGTGAGAACAGAGAGTCTGAGTTCACGATGAGCAACAGGGGGGCTGTTCAGGTGTCCTGTGCTGATTGACAAGGCAAGTTAGTTATCCAAATCTTACAAAAGATCTTAGCTTAACCTGTTTCAGACAACTTGGCTGATTTTTAAATGCAAGTGGCAGTTTTTTGATTTCACATGAGGCCTTCCTTTTTTGCTAATATTGACTTCGAAGTCTATACTACAAGGGACAAGCAAGTTACATCATGAAAAATCCTAACCAAGAAGCTACCAGCCATCACTACGTCCCTCTCTTCAGCAAAACATAAAAGTGTTTTGCACAGGAATTTTTATTTCCATCTAATGACCATACCATGCTTCCTGTGTTTGCTGCCCAAACCTGCACTACCCACAGTATTGTTTCAAGCAAAAAATAAATAAATCACAAAAGCTATTTCTAAAAAAAACCAGGCAGTCAAGTATTTCTGAAACTCTGGGTTTGTCAGTTCTGACTTTGTATGACAGACAAGCTTCCAAGACTTCAATTCCATAATTAAAGAATTAAAGCATTGATTACACTTCCCTTCAATTTCTTGTAATTGCTGTTTAATAAGACACATTTCTTTCCTCAGCTTACACCACTAAATCACCAGTAGCTGAAAGCACTTTAAGTAGATCTCACATGCTGAAGATAAACAGAAATTCCTAGAAGTTAGGAAACTACAAACATACCTCTGTTCAAACACACACCTTACGTCAGCCCCTCTGAAATGAGCCTGACTTTCAACACAGAGCCCAGAAAAAAGACAAAACAGATGAAAGATTTTACAAAAACAGAAACAGTATTTCCTGGCTTTAAGTGTTATCAAGTGCTAAAAAAAACAAGATCTCTGCTGAACCGTGTGTGTCCAGAGGTAGTTACAACTGGATTTCCATCAACTACTTTGATGAGTGCCCTGGGGCTTATTTCATTTTCCCGAAAGTTTCAATGTAAGAAAAAATCTAGGCTATGTGGAAATATTGTGTGATTCTGTCAAACACCCAAGTCAAATTCTCTGATTTTATTTCCCAGCCCAGAGCTTTCAGAGCAAAAGTAACTCCATGCAGGGTACACAAGGCAGAATCCAAACACTCTCCTAGCACTGCACGTTCAAGCCTCGGTGGTCTTCTCTGACACAGTGACTACAACAGTGGACAATGAAAGAGCTAGGGATGTCTTCTAGCTGGACTTCTGTAAAACTTTCAACACGGTCTCCAACAATATCCTTCTAAGTTGGAGACAAAAGAATTCGATGTCTGGGCTGTTCAGCGGATAACAAACTGGTTGGCTGGTTGCATACAGAAGGTGGTTGGTGTCATCCAACCCAAATCACTCTATGATTCTATGACAACTTCTGTTTTTCACCACATTGTTAAAATGATGTTTCTCAAATCCTTCCCTTCACCTCCTCTCCATTTCTTCCTGCAAAACCAAACTCCTTTGACAGAAGGAACTCTGCCAAACAGCAGAAAGGTCTGTGCACAGGCAAAGCTGGCTAGGGGTGCCAGCAAATGCACGTCCTTGTTACTGCATAAAGGGAACAAAAACAACTGCTAGAGCTACAAAGCTGCAAACTCTGAAGCTGACATGTGAGTCAGAATTTTTCTGAAAATATTAATACCAACTTCCAGTCTAAACAGTGTTTCTCGTGGATAGAATCCTCACCTACAGTGTAAAGAGCTGAGAATGAAAGACAACCCTGGAGCCAGCATCACTAGGAAACCTACACCTCTCCTGTTCTCACAAAAAGAACAGCTCCAAGGTGGTTATCATGCGCCTTAGTGCCAGGCCTCGCATCCTTTTAAGCAGTACAAAAAAAAAGCCACTCCAGCCCCATGGTATTTCTCATTCAACTGAAAACAAAGATGGTGATTTTATCAAAATTAATCCTCGAGCTCCACAGAGTCAAGCAATTGTTTCTCTGACTTACTCAACTTCAGTTAGTAGATTTTTTTTTCTGCTAAGGCCATTTGGACGCTGGATTGCAGCATCTCTCCACTGTCAGTGTTACAAAAATTATGTCTAATTAGACCAAGTACTAAAAACTGAGCAGCAGCACAGCCACTCCATCTGCCCAGCAAAACAGAAGAGACCTAAAACAGGGTCAAACACAATGTTGTGCTCAGATTTAGAACAGAACATTTCGGCAACTTATGAGCAGCTTGTGAAATGCTGCAGACTGGACTGTGCTGGTTTCAAACTGGAGCAATACTGACCTCATTTAACTTGGGCTACATGAGAGGGTGTAGCAGACAGCACCAAGTTTTAGTCCAGACCTAAAAGGCCACTGTCCAAACCATACTTTTTACCCTGAACACAGTGGCTTACACAGCCTGCAAACTTGATGCTCATCTCATGTAAGAAGGACAGTTCAAAAATTCATCTGCATCTTGCAGTTATTTAAAAATCTAAAGTAAACAGTAAACTTTTTTTTTTTTAAACAGGTTTCTGGATACCTGTAATAAGTAAATGGTTGTATTTGAATACCAATTAAGAAATGAGAAAAATGTTGATAGATGGTCAAGTCCGTAAAGAAATAGAAATGCACTTAAGGGCTCTCTCTTCGTGTCTCCAGTGGAATCAGCAATGCATCACTTCTGGCAAACATTCAACACATTCACAGAGACCTCCACCATAGGCATTCTAAACATGATCCAGTCAATATGACCTATTCTTTAAAAGCTTATTACAAGTTTCTTCTAATACCAAAGCTAAGTTTCCTTAACCCAGTTTAAATCTTCTCACCTACTCCACTACAGATAGGACAGCTTTACCTTGAACATTTACAAGTAGGCTAGACTTGATGATTTTAGAGATCTCAAATGGTGGAGGAACCAACAAGAAAAGGTGCTATGCTGGACCTTGTTCTCACCAACAGGGAAGGGCTGGTGACCAG
>JAOXOE010027102.1:0-19405 GCA_028565055.1 Phoeniculus purpureus
AGGGGCACCCAGTGATAGGACAAGGGGCACTGGGTGTGAGCTGGAACAGAGGAGGTTCCACATCAGTGTGAGAAGGACCTTTTTTCCAGTGAGGTGACAGAGCCCTGGCAGGGGCTGCCCAGTGGGGGTTGTGGAGTCTCCTCTGGAGATGTTTAAAACCTGCCTGGCCATGTTCCTGTGCAACTGGATGTAGGGAATCCTGCTGTGGCAGGGAGATTGGACTGGATGATCTTTTGAGGTCCCTTCTGATCCCTAAAGTTCTGTGATTCTTAGAGGTGCTCCCTACTCTCTCCCATTCCCATCTCTCTCCCATCCCCATCTCTCTCCCATCCCCTTCTTTCTCCCATCTCCTTCTCTCTCCCATCCCCTTCTCTCTCCTATCCCCATCTCTCTCCCGTCCCATCTCTCTCCCATCCAACTTACAGCCCAGGTCCAGCACAGCATCAAGTGAGGCAAAGCACATTAAAGGTTTGCAAGCTTGAGATGAGGGCAGGCCATGGGTAGTTAGTTACCTTGTAAGGAGTAAGGAGGTGTGTAAGGACTTGCAGTGACTGTCAGTGGGCCTCTGTGCCCATTTTGTGGCACTGGGCACAGAGGGTGGAGTAACAGCTCACACTGCACTGCAGAAGCTCTGAGCTCTGCTGCTTCCAATGCTTTTGGACCACGAGGAGCCGCAGTGACCGGAAGAGAGAGGGGTGATAGATTGTTGAGGTTGCTCTCAAACTCCCTTGCGGGGTGTTTGATGCTTCCAGACAAGCAGTGCCTGTTGACGTTGAGCTACTTGAGCTGTGTATGACGATGGAGCTTGGTGTGTTTAGATTCGAGCGAGTTCTCTGGGGCACAACCATGCTGGACTGTTTCTTGGAGAGGTGGGGGACGTTCGCTTAGGTTCTGCCAGAGTGATCCCATCTTGTTTCATAGAATAAAGGAGGGTTGAGCTTTCCTCGCGGCGGTAGGTCGGCAAGAAGCAAGCAGAGCTCCAGGAACTGGCAGGGATTCGAGATGGTGCTGTGTGTGCTCGGAATTGATTGGCAAGAGGGAACTGCGCGGCATTGTGCTGCCTGCTGGAATGGGGAACAAAAGACAAGGAAGAGCCTTCAATGCTCCTTGCCACGGAGGACTTTATGGAGGGTGACAGCCGTCCTCACAGCCGGATTCCAACGTGGGAACTGGATGAGGTTTTTGTTTGGTCCATTGAGATCAGAGGAGTTTGGCTCTTCACTTCCATGCAGTCAGGTCATCGCGATCTGCCTGCAAGATGGGGGCTCGTTTTCACACACAGAACATTAGGGATTGGAAGGAACCTCGGAAGATTATCCAGTGCAATCCTTCTGGCAGAGCAGGACCCCCTAGATCCAGTCATTAGGGATTGGAAGGAACCTCCAAAGATCATCCAGTCCAATCCCCCGCCACAGCAGGGTCATCTAGACCAAGTTGTGCAGGAACGTGTCCAGATGGGTTTTAAGTGTCTCCAGAGAAGGAGACTCCACAACCTCCCTGGGCAGCCCCTTTGCTTGATGCACCTGAGCAGATCCTGGCTCCATCCTCCTGACACCCACCCTTCATGTATTTATCAACATTAATGAGGTCACCCCTCACTGTCCTCTTCTCCAAGCTCAGGAGACCCAGCTCCCTCAACCCTTCCTCATCAGGGAGATGCTCCCCTCCCTTCATCATCTCTGTGGCTCTGCGCTGGCTTCTCTCCAGCAGCTCTGGGTCCTTCTTGAACTGAGGGGCCAAGAACTGGACACAAGATTCCAGATGTGGTCTCAGCAGGGCAGAGTAGAGGGAAAGGAGAACCTCCCTCAAGGTTCTCATCCACCCCAGGATGCCATTGGCCTTCTTGGCCTCCAGAGCCCATTGCTGGCTCATTTTGCTGGGATCAGCTGCTGTTCTCACCTCACCAAAAATTTCTTGCAGATCTTCTCACAAGCCAAACATCACAGAAGTTCTGTAGACCCAGCCCGTTTCTTCGTGCTCAGTTTCCTAGCTCATTCTTCCAGCCTCTTCACAGCAGTTCTGGTCTCACGTCGATGCCTTTCTGCCGTATTGGGGGCTTTTTGAATGAATTTCTAACATTTAAACACTAAACCTGAATTTCCTGAGGTTTTTCAATTCTGGTTGGTGTCGCCGGGCAGCTGTTTGCTCCCTCTTGTGCTGATGTGCACTGTGGTAGCGATCGGTAACGATCGCCACTCGTTTAGGTGCCAGAGAGAATCCTAGCCCTGGTTTTATTGTGGCCGAAGGGAAAAATCAATTCACATGCTGTTGTCTCATGGACTTTACTAGCCCAACAAATTGCTTTCGCTCTGTAAGTCGTTCACAGCGTCTACCCTTGTCCTAATTATACTCCTGGTTCTTCGCCTAACCTGTCGCGCACGGCTGAAGTAAGGGAGGTGGTACCCTGGGCGAGCTCCGTGAGGAATGCCAGGCAGCAGAACTGCTTTCCAGGCAAGTCACCTTGGCCCTTTGCCACTTGTGAGTGGCCCCATCTTAACCTCTAGACATCATGGACTTGTTCCACAGCCATCAAATGGCTGGTGAGTTAATGATGGGTTTAGATCAAAGCAGAGGAAGTCATTGCAAGGTGAAAATGATGGCTGGTCCTTCTCACAGAACAAGTAGGGGTTGGATGGAGACATAGACTCATAGAATCATTCAGATTGGAAAAGACCCTGGGGATCATCCAATCCAACCGCCAACCCTACTCTACAAGGTCACCCCCAACCAGATCCCCCAACACTACATCTAAGCGTCTTTTAAACTCATCCAGGGATGGGGACTCAACCACCACCCTGGGCAGCCCATCCTGGTTCCTGACCACTCTCTCCACAAAGAATTTCTTCCGGATGTCCAGCCTAAACCCACTCTGTTAGAGCTTGAAGCCCTTCCCTCTGGTTCTTTTGCTCTGTTTGTAGAGATGTTGGTGCTGGTCTCTTCTATGTCCCCTCAGATATTTGTAGAGAACAGCCTCAGGTTGTCCCAGGGGAGGGTTAGGTTGGACATCAGGCAAAAAAGGTCTTCCCTGACAGAGTGCTCAGGGGTCAGAACAGGCTGCTCAGGGAGATGGGTGGAATCTCCATCCCTGGAGGGGTTCAAGAAATGATGAGCTGTGGCCCTGGAGAGCAGGGTATAGTGGGCAGGGCTGGGAGGGGGTTAAGTTGATGGTTGAACTCAATGATCTCGGAGGTCTCTTCTGACCTTAGTGAGTCTACTAAATGATTTGGCAGCTTTAACATGATTCCAAACAGGGGGTTTTGAGGAGAAATTGATTTATATCAGCGATAGGTTTGATTATTTAGCTGCCTGCGATTCAGAGCAGCCTTCACCACAGCTGTAAAAATACAGGAATGTGAATTCCAGATGGAAATAGAAACTTCCCCGGCTGTTCTAGCACCTCTTAACCCCCTTTGAGCACGTATTTCTTGGTTTGGGTGGGAGGAGAACAGGTACCACCACTTAGGGATCAGGTAGGACTCGCAGTGCAGTTGTGTCTGTTACCAAACAACTTCTGTTTTAACTGCTGTTAGGGCTAAGCCCTGTTCCTAACCATAGAACCAGTGGGTGAAGCTTGAGTGTCAATGTCCTTGTGCCTGAACTGCTGGTCTGAAGAGCAGAGGTGATGCTTTTCCAGCTCTGTGCAGTTACTGGGAACATTGGAGATGACATTGGTCTAGGGGATCCTGCTCTGGCAGGGGGATTGGACTGCATGATCTTTTGAGGTCCCTTCAACCCCTAATGTTGTGTTTCTGTAATCCCAGTTAGTGAGATGTAGTAATTGGGAAGGACACAGAGCTGCTGGAGAGAGTCCAGTGCAGAGCCACAGAGATGATGGAGTAGAGCATCTCCCTGATGAAGAAAGGCTGAGGAAGCTGGGGCTCTGGAGCTGGGAGAAGAGGGGCTGAGGGGTGACCTCATGAATGTTGATCAGTATGTGAAGGGTGGATGTCAGGAGGATGGAGGCAAGTTCTTCTCAGTGTCATCTAGTGATAGGACAAGGGGCAATGAGTGTGAGCTGGAGCAGAGGAGGTTCCACATCAATATGAGAAAGAACTTCATCATGGTGAGGGTGCCAGAGCCCTGGAAGGGGCTGCCCAGGAAAGTTGTCGAGTCTTCTCTGAAGACATTTAAAACCCTTCTGGCCATGTTCCTCTGCAATTGGATCTAGGGGATCCTGCTGTGGCAGGGGGACTGGACTGGATGATCTTTTGAGGTCCCTTCCCATCCCCAATGCTCTGTGATTCTGTGGTAGTTGCTGCTTTGCTCCCTGTTGGGTCACTGCTCTCCCTGTGTCCCAAAAGCAGTGCTGAGGGCAATGCTTTCTCATTCCCAGGCCAGCTCATACCTATCTCAAGACCTGGCCGATGTGAGGGCCTGATTCACACATCGCTGTGACCCCAAGGGAAAACCCCGGTGGCATCACCCGGCTCTGAGCTGGAACCGCCGGCCGCTTTTCTCACCTCTGGGGAATTCTGCGCCTCCACTTGAAACTTCAGACCAGTCAGCCTGTTTTCGTTCTCCCTCCACCGTAAACTCAATCCGTGTGTCTCAAAAAACATCCTTTCAGGGCTCGAATGTGGAAAAGGAAGCGGCCAGGGCTTTGTACAGGCGGCTGCAGAGGGTTGCAGCCAGGCTCCTCGTTTGCATGCGCCGCTCCTCTGAGCTCGTCAAGCCTTGGCTTCCTCGTTATTCCAGTGACGGGGGGCACTGGCAGAGCTTTCCCCGTTAGCTAACGGTGATGGGCAGTGAAGAACTGCCACGGGATAAATCGCTCCCTTATCCCCCAAGCATCCAGGAAGTGCTTTGATGCAGCCCTTGGCTTTGCCACCGCTGAGCAGGATGCAAAGAGGATGTGAAGAAGGGGTGGGAGAGATCAATCCAGCGTGTAATTGAAAAGAAAACACGGAGACAGAGAGAGACCAGGGCCTTGCACGATGAGCTGGCAGGGGTTTGCTTGCCAGGAGTCTGAGGATCCTGCTCTGGCAGGGGGGTTGGACTGATGATCTTTTGAGGTCCCTTCCAGTCTCTAATGTTCTGTGATTCTGTGACCTTGTGAGTCTCACGTTCTGTTGAGTTCTTGCGTGCAAGACAACAGCAGGGTCGTTGGTAGAGAAGAAGACGCAGCCACCCCCAAGACTCGTGGGTGTAGGTTGGCGACCGCGTGGGGCGACCCCCCAGTCCGCACGTTCGAGGCTCGGTGCCGGTTCAAAGGACTGGCACAGCCCTGGGGTTTGTTGACGGAGCTGTGGAGATCGCAGCTACTGCTCACACCTCGGGATGGGCTTGAGGTTCTCTTCCACTCCCCTCCAGATCAGCCCTTCACATCTAGCCATCTGCATACAGCTGTTCCAGCCCCAGCTGCCTGCTTGTTGCCTAAACACCGTCGGAGGCTCCACTGAAGCCTTTCATGTCGCCTTATCTCTGCTGCAATTTGTTTCTGGTGTTTAAAGGCTGTAGAACCACCCAGCGCTGCTCCCTAGAGCCTAGTTTCACTCTTCCAGCCATTCCGACGGTGTTTACGGCGCTGGGTGCTTCTTCTTTGAAGCCTCAAGGCTTCAGGTGCCCCGAGAAAAGGTGCAGACGTGTTGAAGTTCTCAGTTGCTCCTTCCAGCAGAGAGGGTCGCTCGTCTGCTTGTGTGACTTCCCCTGTAACGGGCTGTCCTTTGCTCTCCTCCAGGTGTGCTGTCACTCCCTGCCTACTTCAGCCCCTACAACGACGGCTCGGTGAGCAGCGACGGACGGGCTGATGCTTACGCCCAGCTCGAGCTCCGGACCTTAGAGCAATCTCTACTGGCGACCTGCGTTGGAAGCATCTCCGAGCTCAGTAAGTAATGGAACAGGGGTTGGGTTTCCATTAGGTTCTTTCATTAGGCTGCTCTGTGTTGAATTCACCCTGGAGATGGAGAAGATGTGGTTCTCCCAGCCCTTTGGTAGGTTGTTGTGTTGGTGCCAGCAGAAGGTGAGTGCTGTTCCTAAAATCACAGACTGCTTCAGGTTGGAAGGGAACTTAAGAGATCACCCCTGCCATGACCTCAGACCTCTCCAGTCAGGCCTTGGGCACTCCCAGGGGTGATGGAGCATCCACAACCTGCCTGGGGCAGCCTGTTCTAGGGCCTCAGTGGCCTCCCAGGGAGGGATTTCTGCCTCAGAGCTCATCTCAATCTTCTCTATTGGAGCTTGAACCCAGCCCCCTTGTCCCAGCATAAGAGTCCTTGGGAAAAAGTCCCTCTCCAGCTTTCCTGGAGCCCTGAAAGCTGCTCTAAGGTCCCCCTGGACCTTGTCTTCTCTAGGCTGAACAGCACCAACTCTCTCAGTGTGTCTCCATAGCAGAGAGGTTCCAGCCCTCTGATCATCCTCATGGCCTCCTCTGGACACTAAGCTGCTCTAAGATTCCTCTGGAGCCTTCTCTTCACCAGGCTGAACAGCCCAAACTCCCTCAGCCTGTCCCCATAGTGGAGGTGCCTGATTGCCTCTGGAGCTTCTCTTGTGGAACCCAGCAGTGTCACCTCCCTCCGATGATGATGACGAGGGTTCTCCCTGTTTGTGCCATGGAGAAGGGTCAAGGAGGTGGGATATTCACTGAATCACAGAACATTAGGGACTGGAAGGGACCTCGAAAGATCATCCAGTCCATTCAAGGAAAATCTTTTCAGTTAGGTTAAAAAACAAGAAGCAAGGGTTGGTGGGGGGTGGGAAAGACAATCTGAGAGCCCTTTGGTAGCAAGAACTCGCTCAACCCCTGAAGCGAACGAACCCTCCCGTTCCTAGACAGCTCGGAAAGCCCCTTGAAAGTAAACAAAGATGATTTGTGCTTCCCTGGTCTCCCTTCTCCCTGCACCGATCCTGCTGGCATCGCTCTCTCAAGTCTCCACCACGTGAATGTTAATGAGTGCCCGGGCCAGCGAGGAGCTTGTGGCTCTCACCATTTATTTTGCAACCTGCCTTAATTTGAGGTTTCTTTCGAATTCCTTTAACACACCTCGATTTATCCTGGAGCACAAGAGAACGTTTGTAGCAGGAGCCCAAGATTGAATAGAGCTTCCTCTCTCTCTCTCTCTCTCTCTCTTTCCCCCTGGTCCTTGCGTTGGCCAGCTTGGTCATTCCATGGAGTGAATGGATCTCCTGATATAGCTGCCAGGAAAGGAAAAGAGAGTGAGTGTGCAAAGGAGAAGGAACGTTATGGGGAGCTGGAAATTTGAATTCCAGATGCGTTTCTGCTGTAGCTGCTCAGGCTTCTGTGTTGGAGCCAGCGCTGGAGGATTGGTGGTGCTCACCGCACGTTTAGGTCCTGGAGAGTCGGGAGCTGTCGGAGGGGACGGGCAGGGATGGTGGAAGGTTTTGCTGTTCTGAAGCGGGTTTTTAGCTGAATCTACTAAGAAACAAACAAGTGGCTCCACTGTGCACTGCCAATGGAGATTGAATATCAGAAGGACCTTCTTCCCAGTGAGGGTGACAGAGCCCTGGAAGGGACTGCCCAGGGGGGTTGTAGAGTCTCCTTCTCTGGAGATGTTTAAAACCTGCCTGGAGATGTGTGACTGGATCTAGGGGATCCTGCTGTGGCAGGGGGATTGGACTGGATGATCTTTCCAAGGTCCTTTCCAATCCCTAATGCTCTGTGATTCTGTGAACCACCAATAGGATCCCAAACTGGGTTGAGTTGGTAGGGAGCTCAGAGCTCACCCAGTGCCACCCCCCTGCCATGGGCAGCGACACCTCTCACTAGATCAGGGTACCCACAGCCCCATCCAAGTGGCCCTTGAACACTGCCAGGGATGATGGAGCAGGCACAGCATCTGTGAGCAACCTGTTCCAGGGCTTCAGCACCCTCCTAGGGAGGGATTTCTGCCTCAGATCTGACCTCAGTCTCCTCTCTTTGAGCTTGAAACTGTTGTTAATAGCTTCTATAATTTCATAAGAAAGGTTTATAGATCCATAGAAGAACCACTGCTGCTGTCACCCTGAGACATACAGTAGCACCGTGGGGGTTTCTCCCTGGTTCCTGTAACCCAGATCCCCCCAGGTTCGAGCTGGTGGTCGTTTGGCAAGTCCAGTGTGTCGGTGCCAGACATAAAGGAACAAACAACATCCTCCTAGGAATCTCAGCGGGACTGTGACTGGATCCCTTGTGGCACAAGGGGCATCCAGGGCGCTTTCTCAGGAACCAGCATAGCAATGGGGCGACTATTTTGGTTCCATCCTTTCCCAGAATTGTGGCTGCAGGACACAATAGAGAAACGTTTCCTGCGAGGATTTTAGGGGTCTCTAAACCACAGAGCGACAGAGGCTTCTCCGAGGAAAAAACAGATCCCAGCTCTCACAGTCTTTGAGCTCCCCGGTGCAGCGGTTGCTCTACTCAGAGCTGCAGAGGTCTGGAAGGTTTGGAGGGCACCACAGGGACAGCAGAGTAAACAGGGGGTGCTCCAAGCGAGAGCTTCTTGCTTTGTATGGCCACAGAGCTGTTGTCCTGGGGTGGTTGCTCTGTGAACTGTTCACAAAGCTGCTCAAAGTCCTCTTTGAGAAGAAGCTGCCTGATGCAGGTCACCTTCTTCCAGAGTCCAGCAGTGCTCTGGGCGTGAGGCAGCCTTGCTCGAGGACTGAGCAGCGCCGAAAGCTCCTGGGCTGAGCTGCTTACAGGGCTCCAGGGCACATTGCTGGCAGGCTCGTGGCAGTCAGCCTGGCGGAGGTTGGCTTTTTAATAAGAGGCTCAGGTCTTGTTATCCTGGAGAACCCTGCAGCCAGAGAGAGAACGAGAGCAGCAGTGCCCCCCGAGCAGAGGTTTCTGTATTGAACGACCACTAATCCCTCACGAGCACCTGGCTGGTGGAAGTGGGGCGGGTAGAACATCGTAACCCAGTTGCAGGAAATGGGAACAAGCTCACGACTTCAAATGGAGATGCTGGTGCTGAGAGCCAAGTGTTCGTACTGGTGCTACTGGCTTTGCCTTGTGACTGCCACGGGTTGGGCGGCGGACGTTGCGCAAAGGCAGGAAGAGAACCTGGTGCTTGTGACGGGAAAGAGGAGAGAAGAATAGAACAGGATGGAAAAACCACCTCGTAGGTGCTGTCTTGCTTGGCTGGGGGCTGAGAGAGGTTTCGCTCTGTTCCCTGACCAGTTACTTGTCATTTGAGAGGAAAACTTCTCAGGCAGCAGCCTCGAGCTGCAGAGGGTTTGGGTTAGAGGGGCAGCCTGAGGGCAGTTTGTCCCTCTGTGGAGGAGCAAGATGTGCAAAGACAAGGCAGTTCTCCTAGCTGCAAGAGGTTCAGAGCGGACTGGAGATGACAGGGGATGATCAATAAAGGGATGCTTTTGCTTTCTTTCTCGCTCTGCAGGTGATTTGGTGTCACGAGCGATGCACCACATGCAGTGCCTGAACACCATCCGCCCAGGCGTGAGTCCCATTCGGCAGACCCGGCAGCAGCAGCCCATCTCCTGGTCCCCTGATGCTCTCCACACCCTCTACTACTTCCTGCGCTGTCCTCAGATGGAGTCCATGGAGAACCCCAACCTTGACCCTCCAAGAATGACCCTGAATAACGAACGGTATGTCGGTTGCTCAACTGTCAGTAGTCAGGGAGTTGGAATTGTAGCGGCTTGATCTAGGGGGCTTGGACTGGATGATCTTTTGAGGTCCCTTCCAATCCCTAATGTTCTCTGATTCTGTGACTACAACTACAACTTGGTCTAGGTGATCCTGCTGTGGCAGGATTGGACTGGATGATCTTTGGAAGTCCCTTCCAATCCTTCCTGTTCTGTGATTCTATGACGTGGTCTAGGTGATCCTGCTGTGGCAGGAGGATTGGACTGGATGATCTTTGGAGGTCACTTCCAATCCCTCATGTTTTCTGATTCTATGACTTGGTCTAGGTGATCCTGCTGTGGCAGGGGGATTGGACTGGATGATCTTTTGAGTTTCCTTCCAATCCCTAATGTTCTGTGATACTGTGGTACTGTGAACCCATCTTCACCTGGTGCCATGTCAGCTGCACAATTCATTCAACAAAGCCCTGTTTGCGTTTGTGGGGATTGTTCACAAATTTGTGGGCTCAGATTCTCCTTTGGACTGCAAGACATTTGAGCTTTGCACTTATTCTGAGTTTAAGTCTGTACCCTGAAAAGGAGAGGGGGGAAGGAAAGGTCCAGAAAAGGAAAGGACAAGAAAAAGGGGACAGGATGGAAGTGGGGGTGAGGGAAGGGAGGGGAGAGGAGGAGAGGGGAGAAGACAGAAGTGAGGGGAAAAAGAATCCATTGCTGTTTTCATGATTCCTCCAGCTTCTTGACTTTTAAGGGATCAAGTCTTCCAATTCTTGCAGGATAGTTCCTGAGGCCATGTTAAGTCACCCTTGTAATTACTGTCTTTAAAAAGAAAATTTGGAGTGCTTTTAAAGCAGATTCCCGTGTATTAAGAGATGGTACAGGTATGAAGCAGTGTGCTCCAGTGAGCTGGAGTTAACTCCCCATTTTTCCACCTCCATGCCTCCGGTACCAATCTCTGGTAATTTTGCTTTAGCGGCTTGGTTGCAGAGCGTTAACTTCTGCTCTATGTGGTGAGAATATGGGCGATATCACTGCGGATGGCTTTGCTGTGCTCTCTCAGAGATATGCTTGGCTGGGAGGGACTGCAAGTCTCCCTGCACGTCCCACAGAAGTATTTCAGGCGAAGCCTTGATGATAAATTAGGGAATGTGGTCAGCCAGAAACAGCCTGAGCACTGTTTTATTAATCTGCGGGTGGATAACAATAAAAATGATGAAAGATCTAATCAGCTACATTATTAGCTGGAGGTTGGGGGAGCCAGGAGAGTGACGGGGTATGTGGGTGATGGGGGTGCTGGGGAGGGTTCAGAGACAGGGGGGAGAAAAGAGCACTGTCTGCAAGCAGCATCTGCCAGAAAAATCAGGAGATTAAAATATTGCTGGAGATGTTACCTTCAAAATTTCAGTCTTCAGACCCCTTTCTCATTTTCCATTTCCTTTGACAGCTTGATAAGTCTGAGAAACCCCACACTTTCAGCAGCTGAATGTGCCCTTTGGTGCCCCAAGCTCCCTTTCTCAGCTGCAGCTTCCTCCAGTCCTTGGTGCATCCTGGGGCAGGGCCATGCCGGGAAACCAAGATGATGTTCTCTTCCTGTCTTGCAGAAGATGACAACATGCCTCCTTTGTGGTCTGAGCTGAGGGGTGAGATGCTGTGCTTCCTGCTGGTCTGTCTTTAATTTTTCCAGCAATACCTGGGAGACTTTGCTGATAGAAATGAGGGAGGTGGGTAACTCAGGCCCTTTGGCACTCAGCATTAGCTGTTGGGGGTCCTTGGTGAGTGGTGGGGCTTTTGTTGCACATAAAGGCTTCTATGTCTTCTCTGTTCCCTCTTTCAACCTAAGTCTTTTTCTCTTTCTTTCGGTAAGCAAGCATGACACAGGATGGCCCCGTGGAAGTGGCTGCACGTGGAACGACTGGGAGGCTCAAAGTCTCCATTGAAGCTTTGATTTGGCAGCGCCACAAAGTCCTGCAGACAACACACCTGTATGCAAATGCATTATGGACAGCTAAAGAGCCTCTGTTCTTCCCTTCCTCTGTCATATTTTGCAATGCATATTATTTGCTTACAATTCAAGTCTGTCTCATAGTCTCTGTGGTAAGAGCATATTGAGGAAAGTCATCTCCTTTCCCAGCAATTTTCTCAGCTTCGCTTGATCATTAACATGCTGGAAATCACTTGAAAGAAACACTGCAATTTTTTAAGGGATTTTATTCATTTATTCATCAAGGTTAAGGACCCTGAAAAACTGCTGTCTACATCTTTTAGCACTTACTTCTTTCAAATCTCATATACATTATAGTCCTCAATCTGGAGTTCTCTTCCGCTATGAGGTTTTCTCTGCCTGTATCTTTTGTTGCAGCCTTAATGTACAATAAACCCCTTTAAAATTAGTTATACTGCTACAGTTGTCAAGAGAACTCAAGTGATCTGATGAATTTAGTAAGAATTCCAGGCTGTGAAACAGACACAATGAAATTCTCTCCTTCAGCCTACTTGCCTCATTATTAAACCTCCAGTTTATAGTGTGCAGACAGTCGCACACTGTAATTGAGGTTGAATTGCCGTTCTCATTATAAACCCCCTTTTCTTGCGTGCTTGTAACTTCAGCCAACACGTGGGCTGAAGCTGTGCGCACTCACTTTTAGCCCACAGTAGGAAATTTAACTGCGTGATCTATCTATGGAATTTAGCTCTGCTGCTGTGCTCTGCTGCCCCATATATTTCACCATAACAGGAGCTTCTGGTGAGGTTAAAGTACAAAAGCTGGCTGTTAACAGGTCTGCCTGGCTTCGGCACCAGGCTTGCTTCTGTATTTTAGGTATGTGCTGAAGCCATCGCCCTCATGGAGGTGTTGGTGTTTGCCAGTCAGCCATCTGAGGGAGTTTTTTTCAAGTTCCTGTCTTGTAAAGGACCTTTTCTTTTCGTAAACAGCTTATGTAAAAGCAGAGGTGTCTCTGAAGCCTTGAAAAACACCCTGCCCCTTTCCGTTGTCTAGACAAGGAAATTCAGGCATTTCCTCATTCTCTCTCCAGAACTTAGGTACAGGTGAGTCCCAGAAAACCCTTCCTCCCCCTGTGCCACTGAGGTGTGTAAGCTCAGCCTGGATTTCAGCAGGAGATCTAAAACTGTTGTTCTCCACAGATCAACATGGACCCTGAGTAATTCTGTAATAATAGCAGAGACAAGGACCATCTTCTCCATGCTGTACTTGCTCTGCCTCCCCTCTACTCTACTGCTGACTCTAGCACATAGAGGGAAGTACTTGGATGCGGACTCGCTTCATGAGCCAACTTGGTGTCAAATCTCCCAAGAAAAGGTCAATTCACAGCACTGGAGTGGGCTGCCCAGGGGGGTTATGAAGTGTCCTTCTCTGGAGGCAGTTAAAACCTGCCTTGACCAGTTCCTGTGCAACTCAGTCTAGGTGATCCTGCCGTGATGGGTAGATTGGACCAGATTATCTTTTGAGTTCCCTTCCAATCCCTAATGTTCTGAGATTCTGTGATTCTATGACAGTTCAACACTGTAGCTCAGCAGAACAGAGCAGCCTCATGGCTGCAGCACTCGAGGATGGAGGGTTTGGAGCTCAGTTCTGCTCTTCACCACAGATGAGGTAGCTGGACCTATTGACTAGAGCTCTTCTGACTTAAGCAGTGGTGTAACCTCAGTCTCGGATGTAGGCATTAAAAGTTAGAGGGAACATTTCCACCAGGACTATACTTGGAGAGATGCATGCAGTGGCAGAAACCACAATATCTAGAGACTATGCTACAATGTCCTGGGCAAGGATCCACTCCTTGTCTTACGTGTTCTCCTCAGGCAGAGGTAGCATTGCCCTGCCCTAGCTTCAGCACAGTGAAGCCTTTAAGTGAGGACAACATGAGAGTTGAGAGTCTGCAGAAACTCTTGCTGAGAGTTTGTGGAGAGAGGTGTGAGAGATAAAGAAGAACTAGTGCATATTCGTCAGGAAACCCAAGCCAAAAGGATTTGTGTCAAGAGAGTTTTGTTTTTTGGCAGTTATGAGAGCTCACATGAAAAATAAGAAACACACACACTCGTGTGTTTATAATGGGGAGAAGGAGGTGGAGGAAAGAGATTTGTGCTAAAAGGAAATTGTCGAGCTGGGAAGCACAAGGCAGAGAAACAAATGACATCCTACAGACAGACAAACCACAGACCAAGACCGGTTGTGTCCAAGGATGGCTGGCGCAGGGGAATGTTTTTGATGCATGCTGTCAGAGAGGCCATAGCTGTCCACTACATCACTCTCTCTGCCCTTGCTGTCGTGGTCCTACAGCTGCTCATAGACAGCAGTGGTGATGGAAGGTGCTGCCATTTACCCCCAGTGGTTTATTACCAGAGCCTCATTCCTACAGCAGAGAGGGAAACCTCTGCCTGTTCCTGGCAGTCTGGCATCTTACTGACTTGCCTTGGTCAGCACTCCGGGACTCTTTACTACTGTTGATGTGTGAGAGAGACCACAGTGGAGATTGAAGATGCAGGAGCACGTGGCAGGACCTGAGGACATCATGACAATGTTTGCAGAGCTCATCTGCCAGTGCCCCAAATTCCTCTTCTCCTTCAGGCAAACAGCTCAGCTTTCTCACACCTCTCCCCCAGTTTCTTTGCTACTTGTAGGAGTTGAAAGTGAAGTGACAGAGCCTGAAGGAATGAGAAAAATATATTCCGTGCCTCTGAAAACATAAAAGGGACCCTCCTGCATACTTTGTTCCTCTCCTGGTTCTTGTCTTTGTCCCCGGCTGAACTGCTGTGTTCACTGAGAATTTTGCTCCACAAGTGCAGTGGAGGTGAGGAAAAAGCTGAAGAGAGGAAAGGAAAGGAGGAGAGTGACTCCTGTGTCGCCAGCATGGAGGATTCAATTTGGCATAATGTTTATTTGGGGTGATGGCACTTAACATCTTCCTTAATGTCATTTTCTGCATCTGAAGTCCCCCCATCAGAACCTGCACCCTCTGGAAGCTGGTGGTGTTCACCTGTGCGTTGCGTGCGCGTATTGTGAACACAGCAGTGAGTGTGGCAGTAAGGCAGAACACTGCCTGGTGCTATTTTCCTCCATCGTAATGGCAGGAGAGGCTGGGCATGAGCTCTCCAGGCTGCCCTGTATCAGTAACCTTAATAACTTCTTTCAAATCCTTTTCCTAAGAAGTACTTCTGGCAATTACTCTCCAAATGTGCCTGGACTGGACAGAGTTTTAAGAAGTGGGTCGTATAGAATAAGGTATCTCTGAGCTTTGCTGACAGAGTTATCGGTAGGAACCCTGCAAGGAGCTTCTGCAGCCACCAAAGTTGTTCTGAATTTGTAATGAATTTGAAAATCATGCCTCCAGCATGGTCTTCTCTAGATTCAGTGTTTAATGAAGAGTCAGCTCCAGTTACCACTAAGCCCAGGAAATGAATACAGGGCATTTTGGGTCAGTCCAAGTCCTCCTCAGTTTAAGCATCATCACCACCAATTAAATTCTGCTGATCTCCAGTTTTGACCACCTGCAGGAAAGCTGCACCCAAGACAGCAGAGGACACACACTTCAAGTTGGAATCTCCCTTCACTGGGGAGGTTTAAAGCCAGCCTGGACGTGTTCCTGTGTGACTAGGTCTAGGTGATCCTGCTGTGGCAGGGGGATTGGACTAGATGATCTTTCGAGGTCCCTTCCAATCCCTAATGATTCTATGCTTCTGTTCCCAAAGGTTGACTGGATTCTGAACTTGTGTATAAATTTATAGGTGCACTGAGATACAAGAAGGTAACTTCAGTGTTGTGGCTTATTCCCAATCAGCTGCTAAGCACCACACAGACACGATCTCACTTCTACCCCCTGCAGTAGGATGGTGAGGAGAACTGAAAAAACAGAAATAAAACTCATGGATCCAGAGTAAAACAGTTTAATGACTGAAACAAAGTAAAATTTAATAATACAATAAAATACAATGATAATAACTATGAAAAGGAGTATTGCCCCCAAAAAAGAGAGACAAACAAACCCCAATGAAGGACAAGTGATGAGCAATGCAATCACTCACCACCTGTTGAATGATGCCAGAGCAGCGACCAGCTTGACCAGATCCTACACATGCACTGTGCAGGTTGTTCCACGACAGGGAAGATCCCTTTGCCTAGTTCGGATCAGCTGTCCTGGCCAGACTCCCTCCCAACTTCTTGTGTACCTTCTCACTGGCTGAGCTTAGGAAACTGAACAATCTGTAACGTAGGATAATCACTACTACTGTTTAGCCACAGCTACAACACCAGTACCTTATCAGAAGTATCATTCTAAATCCAACAAGCAGCACTTTACCAGCTACTAGGAGGAAAATTAACTCTATCTCAGCCAAAACCAGGACTCAGAATCACACAGTTTGGTTGGAAAAGACCTTTAAGATCTTGAAGTCCAACCATTGACCCAGCATAGCCAGGTTCCCTCCTAAATCATGTTCCTCAGCACTACTTCTACACGTCTTTCGAATACTTCTGGGGATAGAGACTCCAGGACTTCCCTGGGTAGCTTGTTCCAATGTCTGGTAACACTTCAATTGAAGAGCCTTCCTAATGTCCAAGCTAAACCTCCACAGGCACAGCTCGAGGCCATTTCCTCTTGTTGTATGGCATTTTGTTGTGAGAAGAGATCAACCCTGCCTCCCTAAGGCCTCCTTTCAAGTAGCTGTAGAATGTGATAAGGTCTTCCCTCAGTGGCCTTTTTTCCCAGACGAAGCACATAGTACTCAAGATGTGATCTCACCAGAGACAAACACAGGGGGACAATCATTTCCCTGCTCCTGCTGATACAAGCCAGAAGACCATTGGCCTTCTTGGCCACCTGGGCATCCTGCTGGCTCTTATTGAGCCACTGTTGACCAACAACCTCAGGAATTTTCCCACCCAGCAGTTCTTCAGCCACTCTTCCCCAAGCCTGGAGCACTGCAGGGGGCTGTTGTGATTGAAGTGCAGAAGCACCCGGCACTCCGTCTTGTTGAACCTCATACTGTTGGCCTTGGCCCATCTATCCAACCTTTCCAGATGCACAGGAAGTCAAATCCTGGGAGTTTTGTTCAGGTGTCTCCATGTCATAATTCTGTTTCTCTTATCAACCCTTCCTCTAGTAAACTAACCATCCTGTGTAGCACTGTGAGAGTGGAAATGTGTTCTCAAACAGGCCAGCAGTGTTATTTCATCCGCTGTTAGCCAGACACTGCCATAGTGTTGACCTCTTTAGTTGGTAACTGTTGGTTGTGTTGTTGTGGACGTTCCTTGGTTACTTTGTAAGCTTGGTGGGTTAGGTACCATCATGTGGTCTGTACTCCTTCAGCAAAAGGTTTTGGGCATCCACACAGTTTGACAAGCCAGATTATGCTAAAATACTTTCAACAAAGGAGGTCAATCCTGACTCCAAACTTCCTGGCAATTAATAATGAGAATAAAATGCTCATCTAGACCCTGTTGGACTTAAGGAACCTTGTTAGTTGTCGCATGTGCCAGGGCCCAGGAAAATTGCTGCAATACTTGCCGGGAGACTCAGCTCTTGTAAGATGTTCTTCCTCTGCCTTCACTGTCTAACTCCTTCACTGCGGAGGTGCTTAAATATCTTGCTAGTTGGCAACTTTTCTGGAAAGTTCTGCTGGTGAACCAGAGTTTTCTCCATTAAAAGTTTCTGTATTTTGAACATTTTGACCCCATCTGAGCTTAAAAATGTACTTTTGGGAGGCAGGATTTTTTTTTCCAGTGAGGTCTGCTAGGGAGATGTGTGGGAGATTTGGCTCCTTCCTTCTTTCCCCACAAAGTTCAAGTTGGTCAAATGCTACTGTCAATGATCTAACTTTAGTTTTACTCTTTCAAATCCCCACCAGTCTCCTGGACTTGACTTTCCAAGTCCTTTCATGTCACTTCACACTGTAGTGGGAGGAAGTGAAAATTACGGGCCACAGGCAGGGTTCCAAAAAATGCTCTTTCTTTCTCAGAAAAGGGCTGGCACCTTTCCATGGGCCTTCATTGTATTTTATGGCCATACTACAGTATTTAACAGCATAATTTAGTAAGTGTCGGTACTCGTCGCGGAGTGTGGAGGAACCGTCTTATTCAACCCCCGGCGACGTGCGCTGATTCAAATAACGGACCATGAGATAACATTAATGTTTTCTGGGAATGGAACTGGAGCTAGAAATGCCCTCACTGGCCATCAGCATAAATACTGGTGTCATCCTGATCATCAAGCACAACTCAAGACCTTTTGACCCTAAAAGGTGACTGTCTCGCTCAGGTTCTTGTTCTTTTCTCACTAAATTAGCTATCCCAAAGTGCAGATGCACATTCCGTTGGTTTATGCCTGACATAAAGACAGTATGTTTCGTGCTGCCCTTCATGTCACACTTTCCCCAGCTTTTGAGCACCAGTAGATCATTTATTCGTTATAGACTTGTGCTCGAATTAGTTCTTTCTGTTTATAAAATACATGAAATGATTAAAGGAAATCAAAGTCCTTGCCATGGCTTAGAAATATGTCCTAAAGGTGGTTGTTTCTCACCCTCCCAACTACGGTGCTTCTTCATTCTTAGCATGCTTTAAGTGCTTGGGGGAAGATAGGTCTGGCTGGGATCCTAGACTGCCATCTGATTTAGGGAGTTGTAAGCATAGAGGGATGGGAAAACAGTGACTCTTCTGGGCTGTCATAGAGACCATTTCATGTTTACCTCAGCTGTGCAGGCACCATCTGTGTCTTACCAGATTATCGGGGAGGTCAGCTGTCAAATAGAGTAGGAGGAGGCAACGGCTGCATTAGAAGCTGGTCAGATATCATCTCCTGAAGAGATTTTAATGTGTTCTCCAGCCCAGAAGGCTGCAATAGTTCATCATCATTTCTAGCAGCTGTACCAGACTTTGTACCCAGCACAAACCCCCCTCATCAAATACATGCAATAGCGTTCTTCACGCTTGTAGTCACAATGCCAGACCCTTTCTGCAGGAGTGGTAAGGTTTGGTTTATGCTGCATATTGATTTTTGACCTGTGACCAGGTCTAAGTTGAAGCTTCCTCTGCCTATCAGCCACGGGCAAGTGACAGCTCCTCAAGCTGCCCTTCTCTCAGCTTAGAGATGAGTTCCAGTGTGAGGGCAGTGCATGCAACATGTCCTGGCTTCAATTCACAGGTAGTAAGGCTGAACTCGGCCTGATGAGGGCAGTCAGTGATAAGCTATCCGGCACACAGGTGTGGAAGCCATTTATTCTCCTCTTGATGCAACTGGAACTGCAGTGTGGGTCAGAGTAGCTCCCAACAACGTTCACTGAAATCCTTGTTCCTCCTTTGACGACCCTAACACTTCTTTGGGTAGATGCTTTTACTATTGTCACCCTCTCTACTCACACTGTTTTGCCTTGAGAAGAAACCCAGACCAGAAAGGAGATGTAGTAAATCCTGGTAGGTTGGTACTAGATTGGACAGTGGCAGGGGAGGTCTAGGGTGGGTGCCTCTCCCACAGCTTAGCTGTAATTAAAGTTGTACAAATGTACTTTAACAGCCTGTGATAGATGTTTTTTAATGAGAATAGCAAGTGACATGGCCAAAAAGCAAGTCTGCTTTGGGTAGGAACCTGGATGAGAAAACCACAGATGGCCCTTCTTATCAGCATTGCTGTGATTTGTGTTCTACACCTTCTCTGTCGGGAAAGTTCAGAGGAGTAGAGTCTGTAATAATAAAATACCCATAGATCTATGCACATCCACAGCAATCAGAGGACCACAGAATCATGGAACATCCCACCTTGGAAGTGACCTTGAAAGGAGACTGAGGTGTGACCTCATTAATGTTGATAAACATGTGAAGGGTGGGTGTCAGGAGGATGGAGCCAGGCTCTGCTCAGTGGCATCT
>JAOXOE010027103.1:0-19405 GCA_028565055.1 Phoeniculus purpureus
TCCTGCTGTGGCAGGGGGATTGGACTAGATGATCTTTCGAGGTCCCTTCCAATCCCTAATGATTCTGTGATCTTCTAAAATCTGAGAAGTTCTCGTAACTACACTGCAGAAACTTGTCCTGCAGCTTTGCCTCTGGAAGTTGGACATCTCCTGGACTTCCCACACCCAAGCTACTGGAAAAGCACCTTTCTTCCAGTCATGTGGAGGCTGAAACGGCAGTTTGCAATATGTGAAGCCCAAATTCTCCTTAATGCTCACATTCCTATGCAATTTGTATGAGAATTGCACTTACTTTATGGTATCTTTTTACTATCAGAGAATATTATATGAAAACCATACTGTAATGACTTGTAGAATGAAAACATCTGTATTAAATCTGCAGCAGTTTCTTTAGCACAACCATTTCTTTGACATTAGATATTGATGAGCATGCACTCCTTAGATATTGATGAGCATGCACTCCTTCTGATAAATGCAAGGCCTGCATAAAATATCTTAGATTCAGAAGATGTACTTTCTATCTTCCCATTTAGAAAGAGGGGTTCCCCGCTAACTGGCCCACTGGGAGTTAAGAGATATGATATCTGCCTCTGTGGTTTTTTGACATGATCCAAGAATTATAGACAGTAGGCATGTGATGTATTTATATGAGATATAGTTTCATATTACGCTCTTATATGTTCACCAAGAAAGTGAAGCAATCTTTCTTCTGTGAGACTTCTACCTATCTTCATTTTCTTTAGTGCAAACAGTTATAGACAAGCTCCTCTTTGAACTGATAATTTTTTAGAGGTCATTCAGCCCATAATTTCAGGTCCTAGTCACTATCCTGATGGTCCTTCTTAGGAAATTGGACCCAGTGGGAACGTTTTTTCCTACTGCTTAGTCTATGGGTCAGCATTTTCCTTCCCTTGTACTTCTTAATTCCCTTAAGTGGCAATTATTTAAGGCACAGTTAGAGAAGGTGCAATCTACATTCATCCAATAAAACCTAAATATTAAAAAGGACAGAAAAATCCAGCATGGTTACTAAGGATATATGTGAGAGAATTTAGCATTTGAAAGGTACCAAAGATCTGGTAAATGAAAAGATGGAGAAAATTATGAAGAACTATTGGAAGTAAAATAGAAATTAGAAGTACAAAGGAAAACGTGTATCAGACAGACAAGGCATCCTGCTTACAAAAGGTCAAGATCCAAGATGCCATGTCAAGAAATTAATGGAAACTCGGTGCAGCATACATTGGATCAATGAAAGCAAACAGAAAGAAAGTCCAAAAGAAATTTTAAAAATCAGTATGGAATGCCAATGATTTGTGATTCATTGGAGCAATTATTGCTGCGGGCTCTTCTCCTCGCTCATGACCTGAAGCAGTAAAGCACTGAGCATACAACTGCCACTTGATTCAGTCCTTCCATACTTAACTACATTCATATTTGCTTCAATACTTTTTTAATTCTGGAATTATGTGCCACTATTTGTACCATTTTGTGTAGGAACTGTGTTTTTTGTGCAACAAGCAAATAATTCCTTTCGTAATTTAAAAAAAAAAAAACATTGAAAATTCATACAATGACTTGCAAGCAAATCAAAGGAGACTTACATATGTTAATCATTTCAGTTATTAACCAAGAGTACATTCTTTCAGTGCAGGTTATTGAGCTCTTGGTAGAGCAGGAAGAGCAAATTTAAAGTGTCCTCTAAATAATGTACAGCCACAGTAAAAGATGGCAAGAGGTGGTGGCATTATGAAGGCAAAAGACACACTGCTATGTGGTTACTCCGAAATATAGTACCCCAAGGTTTTGGCAGTGTTGTTAGTTCAAGTCTCCAAGTAATGAAATTATTTGTTTATAATTGAGATGCACCATTGTGATATTTATCATTTATGTTAATTTATAAATGTCTATATTTATATTTTCATAGTAATAAAATTATACAAATTAATTACATTGCATCATAGTCATATATAGTTAATATATAAATATATATTTTTAGATCATATAGAATATAAATATTTATGACTCCTTAGCTATATATATTTTAAAATTACAACTTGTAAAATAAACTTTTTCAAATTAATCTTCAAGTTGCATCTTACACTATAAACTTACTTTAATTAACAAAATAAAAATTAAGAGCTTTATATTTCTTAAGGTTCCAGCATAGCTTTCCTGGATGATAACACTAAGAAACAAACTCTTCAAAGGGCTTCTCCAAATGGGAAAGCAATTTCAATTAGTTCAGAGTCTAGGACAATCTCCACATAAAAATATCCTGAATTTCTACTACGCCCTATATACACCTTTATGTTTTATTCCTTCTGTAAGGTCAATTTTCTTTTTATTGTTTGAAAAGGTTTATCGGTGTTCTTGTCACCCCATTTTAAAATTCATTCTTATTTTTATTATTTTATTTACCAAATACTATTACACATATATCTTTTCTAGCAGAATTAACTATTTTTGTCTTTCTAGATGGCTGTCTTATCTTCAGGTCTTTCCTTTACTTGTGTAATTCAAAATGTCAGCCATGCTTTAAAAGTTTTATGCTAGGATATCCTATTTTTAGCACTAAATAGGCAATAATATGTCTCGTTACTCATGAAAGATATTTTATCTGTTAGCCTAATGAAATAATATCTCAGAGTAAGATTCCCTTCTTTTCATCGATGAAACTGACATCCTTGCAGAGGCAACAGTCTGTGAACACTAGCAGGGATTCAGCATGTGGCTACCAACGTAACGCAAGGGATTTGCAAAGCAGATGCCCGTCCAAGGGTGTTTTGACATCAGGCACAAGGTGGGCATTAGGGCTCAACAAAAGATTTCAAAACCAATGAGGGTTTCTGTATTGGCCACTGTAGCACAGCCCCTTCCAGGTTAGCTGAATGGTTCCCCACCTTGGAAACCAGGGTGCCACAAGGGGAAAGCAAGCATACACCAACATCTAGATGAAATGTTTAGACATGGGCAAAGATTCAACCTGCTCAGGAGTAAAAGCTCAAACCCAAAAAATTAGTCTCCCTTTGACAAGCTGGGATAATTCTTCAGTAAGGAATAGTGATGACTGGACAACCCACAGAGCAGTATCCATGGACAGAAAAGCATCAAACAGAATGCAGGACTGTGACTACAAATGCCATCAGTGTAACACTCAATAAAAACCCACCAATGCGATGACCCTGCAGCCCATCACCAACTGTCTAATGGGAAAATGCTCCATGACATGACAGATATTCCACCTCTACTGATCACAGGCATTGAGCTGTGTTCCATACTTAAGTCTAGGCTATATTTTCCTTTCTGCTTAGAATGATACTTTGAAGAATTATTTAGTGAAAGTCACGACTTTAACTTCTTTCTGTGGATAACTAATATTAATAGTGGTGGGCTTTGTATATTAGATGATGTAATATTTGCATCAAAATATTTCCATACCTTCTCTCCTGTCATTCAGCAGCAATATGTGCTGACTGTTCAGGAAAAGCAACTAAGGGACTACAAAATGAATCTCCAAGCTCTTCAATAGCACAGCAAAAGCTGTAAACTAGGGAAAAACCCACAAACTTTCATGACCTCAATTTTTTTTTTTCTATTTCACTTGCTAACTGGAAAAACCCAACTCTACTATCATGACCTCCCAAACAAAGCCACCGGCTATGGGAGCTGTGGTAGGCGTACGAAGCCTTCAAACAGAAGTAAATTTAAAACAGAATAAAATTACTCAGGTTTTACGTTCCCGAAAAACGTGGAGTAATTTTTTTCTGAAACATGGTAATACGTAATCTACATAGGTTATAAGGAAGCTACCTTTCTCCTTTACAAACAGAAAGTCGTTTATACTAGGTTTTTATTTCAAGCACACACTAAAATTATTATTCTTCACAAAAGAGGAAAGGGAGTGTCTGCCAATCAACATGACATGCTATTGAAAGACTGGCACTAATAGCTATGACAAGAGCAAACCTGTTTGAAGCAGAGCTGCTGCTGCCTTTTTCTATTTTTTTTTGAGTATACCAGCCATCAAAAATAATGTTTTATCTGACTAGAAACCCAAGCAATATTCTGCTATATCTGGAGATGACAGATTTTTTCTATTGTTTCAAATTGCAGAGTTTACAGTATTTTAGTTAAGCAGTGTTAAAGACTAAGAACATAACTATTCCAAGGAAAAAAGTGAAATATGCTTACAAACAACATTGTGCACCCATTCTTTAGAGGCTTTACTCAAGGTATGAATTACAAGTCTACATAGATACTCAGTGACTCATATTCCCATTATTTCATTGACAAACAGTATTTGCTGGCTTTATATTTTTGTAGCTTGATTAATTCAGAACGTATAAGAGTAAACAGGTTCTTATTTCGGTTTTCTTATTTTTTCAATTTTGTAATTTTAACTAGAGTCAGGAGATGTAAAACAAAGGATAAGAAAAAAGAAAAAATTGAAAGTAGGAAAGCAGTAGGATACCAGTATAATTGTTGTATTATCAGGTTCTACGCGTCCAATTCACATTCTGAATAGGTCTGCAGTTTCCGCTTGGCAATACACTTATACCTTGATAAAATCACATAATAGATCACACCATAACTTTTAGCAATCAATTTTTTCTCTTAATAATTTGATAAATGTAGCTGTCTGGTTGGATAAAGATCACAATTTTATTTGGGATTAACTATTTGAGGTTTCAACATTCCGTTCATGAATATTGCAACCATTACAACTGATAGGATCACAGTGTTGTCCGTTGTTGATGATGTAATGATGCTGGGGGCTGCTAGTGCAGCCTTGTTTCTCTAAAGCTAAAGAAATTGAAAGGGAATGGGTGGAGGGCACAGGCTTACGAAAAGTGCATTTGAAAAAAATTTGGAAAAATCTTTTTTGAATGTGCACAGAAGACACCTTAGGGAAAATGAGCAAAGTTTGCCAGAAGAACTAAACCAACTCTCTAACTCTCGTCTCCTAATGCAAAAAAGAACAAAGCAGGAGGTAGACCTGCCTTAGTGAAGACATGATTAATTGAACTGTCTTTACATCAATTTGAATCTCAGAAGCCAATAATGTGGTACAGGAACTGACAATCAAAAGAGCAGAGTTTGATAAGGATTCTTCAAACTTCATATAGAAATAAATAAATAGATGATAGATAAGTAGGTAGATAGACAGATAGATAAATAGCTAGACAGATAGACTGTTCCAATGTATTTTCTTAAGGATCTAATAGCATACCACAAATGATCTAATTTTAGGCAAGTACACCTCTACTCAGGTGCAGGAACTTCAAGTGTAAAGAAAGTTGGAATTCAGTGTTGGTGATGAATGTCACTTCTATGAGAAAGAACACTTTGGGGGACTTTTGGGTCTCCCCAGCCACCTTTTTGCTATCACAACACCTAAACACTTTAGATTCACCAACATGACCCTTACAAACAGGCTGTAGATTAACAGTGTTTCAAGATTTAAAAGCAGAAAGGACTATTAGATAATAGTCTGACTTCTGCTACATCAAAGCCCCTTAAATAATACTTAATTAGCTTTGCAGTGAACCCAGCAACCTTGGGCCCTCCTAAAACCTGTCTTCTATAAAGACATCCAGCCTTCTCAAGTCTCGAAGGAATGAAACACGGATAATCTCTTCTGCTCATTGCTGCCAGAGCTCAATCGACCTCATATCTTAGTGTTTGCACCTTGTTTCTCATTTCAATTTGTCTGACTATGCTTTCAGTAACTGATTTTTCTTAGGCTTTTCTCAGCCAGATTAAGAGTAGCTCATGTCTGATATTTTCTCCCTGTGAAGCAACTCATACACTATAATCAAGTACCTATCTATCATTTTGGTCATGAATTATGTAACTCTTCATGAGCACTAAGCATTCAATCACCACGTAGGCAGCCAACTGCCAAAACACCATTGTCACGATCTTTGTTCTCTGGATGCCCAACCCCAGAGGCACCTATAATTTTCACAGAGGCACAGGCACACAAAGCTGCACTTCCAAGCATTCCCCAAAACACGTCTCTGCAGAGAGAGGAAGTGTCTCATGCTTTTAGTTCTGTCAGGAAGAGTAAGTGATCCTCCACTCCTACTTGCAGGGCCCAAGGTGGCAGAGTCATCACTCGGAGCACATTGAGTGCTTTGCAAGCATATTATCACTTATAAAGAAAACACCCAAGCCAGACTTACCAGAGTGCAACGAACTGATTTGCCTCCCCTGATTTTTTTTTAAGACTTCCAAGAAAGGTTCTGTATGATTGCTAATTCTACGTTCAACAAAACATCTTCAAACTTTCTGTTTGATATCTTAAGAAGTTCCCTGATCACACTGTTGACTATTGTGAAGCCATTTTCAAGCAGAAGCTTCGTAACTCAGTCGATGTATTCATTGCTCCTGTTTTGCACATGGGGAAACTTGGACACTGAGCAAGCCCACTATACCAGTCGCTCAGTGAGAATCTGAGTTATTTTGATTTCCTAGGGCAGAATTCGTTCTTGGAGATCATGTTCACTTTTAACAATGCAGCACAGCAATAATAATAGAGAAAAAACCCAATATCATTGCATTACTTTCAACATGATCATGAAAATGATAATAAGCAAACTGTTCCTCTTCTCTCTGAAGAGCTTTTTGCCTTACAGCTAGTTTACTGTGCACAGAAGACTACTACGCACACAGTGAGATGCCACGGTCTCCACGGCTATTGGAATAACAGAGATGTCAAGCCATAGATATTATACTCTTTGGATATAAATAATGCATCATAATAGTGTCATAACGTTTATGAGACAAGAGTTCCTAAAATATGAACATTTAGTTCAAACTGAAAAGTGATGCTGCTCCAAAGCAGACAAAGCACTGAGAAAGACAGCTGGAGTACTGATTCCTTTCAAGTTCTACCACAGGTACAGGCTCTTCCCCTATCTCCTTTGTCAAAGTATGCAGGCTCAGCTCAACTCACTAGTAAGAAGCTGGAAGACGTTGGTAAAAAGTTGGAAGAAAAACATATTCAAGACTGTTGGAAATGCAAGATGTACAAAGAATCAAGCCAAAGGTTTCTTCGGCTCACTTTCAGCCTCATCAGTGAGTAACTCAGAAAGATTTTATCAAATAATCTCTGTTAAAAAAAAAAAAGCCAAAACACTAAAATGATAGCAATGAATATGACACAACGACAATTCACTCACTGTACTCATTTCTTATTTGTAATGACATTTTTTCAGATTTGCACACTGATAACTAGACTAATACGAACAGCTTGTAGTGGAACCAAATTACATGATTAAAACTTTCAGGATTCCTGAGCTTGCTAGCAAGCCCACTTCTGTTGTACAACAACTGTAGAACCTGTCAGTATCTTCAATTTCTTAAAGAAAACAAAATAATATTGTAGATAACCAACAATCACTGGATTTCCAAACAAATTTCAATTTCAACACTGAGAAAATGTGTTGGAGAATATCAAGAAACAGGCACAAACCTCTTACAGAACAACAAGCAATGACATTTCCAAACCAGATTTTATTATTTGTATTAGAGGTTAAATGTTAAAATTGGTATTTGAAGTGTAATCTAGAAAGTTAAATCCATAAAGCAGATGCATGCACCTCTGTTGGTTTGTGTGCATTAAAGGCCTGCTGTTCAAATGCAGTATATCAGCAAAGCTGAAGAGAAAAGCATTCTTTAGCTTCTCATTGTTTTAATATATACAGTGGTACCTCATAAGGTTTATAAGAAATATAGTTGTATATTTAAATATGTCCCTTATGACAGAACCCTTTATAAAAGGAGCAAAAAAAGTCTGAAGGCTTGGTTTTCTGTTTGTATTCCCTGCCACATCTCAAAAGGTACCCCCCAGATCCATTCCTGGTGGGCTGCAGTGAAGGAGTTGCTGACTAGTTGAGCAGTGTCTGGAGTTGGCATCTGTCTCTGCCAGCGAAGAGACTTATTCTATTTCTAAGCTGCTCAAAGCAGCAAAGGGGCTGGCTTTCCCGTTACAAAGCAGTATTAGAGCACAAAAGACAGACAAATACGTTTCAGTTAAAAAAATCGATCTTGTATGACACTTTCTTGCTCCTATCATCCTAAAGAGTTCTGTAGCATGTTGTGGATTCTCTGTGGGTGCAACCAGCAACCAATAAGTCATCACTAGCCATGAACCAGTCACAGAACAAATCTTATTTTGATAAGGGATGTTAGCCAGGGCACAGGAGTTATCCCCTCATTCCTCTAAAAATTTTCTCTAAAACTTTTAACTCTCCGTAGTCAGAAACCGATTGAAAAGAAAAAACGAAAATGCCTCTACTATAACTCTGATGTGAAAGCACGATTACTACCTAGGTCCAGCATTAGTAGTGTTTCTTTCCAAAAGGAAAATACAGTATCACCCCTTTAGCAATGAGATTATGCAAAGTACCAATTCTAACATTGCATAGCAATTCCAAGCTAGCCCTGGCAATAATGAGGTGACAACCAGCTCTTGCTAGTACAGGTAGGTTGGTACAGTGCCCTGTTTAGTGTGAGGGGATTTCTACAATAGAAGAATGAACGTACAGACAGCACTAGTACATCACCCCGTTGATGACGGTTCTCCTGTGTTGCCAAGACACGCAAGTTTAACAGTTTTACCCACAGCATGTTGCAATAAGCAATTAATTTACCCAGATACAGTCCTCAAAAGTAATGTGAAAACTTACATGGATTTTATAATTTTGGAAAACAGTTGCATACTTTACCAGTGTTCTAGCTACCTGTGTTATTTCTGTGTGTTGAAAGCATTTTTAATTTTCCAGATTATTTTAAATGGCATTATTGTAGTAAAACTCTAAGTGTCTGGATTTAAGTTTCCAAGTCGGATATTCAGCTACTTTAGTAAGAATTATGGTGAAATGTGATGAGTTTTCTGACCTATTTTGAAATTGGTATTCCGCCAACTGGCATTTTGTTTGCACATCCAGATATTACCCACCATATGCTGACATGACATGATGATTGGTTCCAAAATAAAGTGGAATACTTGGCAAATAGAAATATATGGTGCAAATAATACACTGCCTCTAGTCAGGAAAGCAAGCAGTCATTTTAAGAAGACAGAGGCGATTTAAAATAACTTGACTGTAGAGAGCTGAATAAGAGCTCTCTAGGTCACAGGGTTTTTTGCAGGTACAAGGGTCTCAAATATTATGAGATCAGTTCCTTACAGAAGGAGGTTTTCAAGTATGACACAGCACTGCTAGTAGCAGCACTTCAATGGAAGATTAATTTGCATCTTAGGGAGACTTTGGCCCACATAGCTTATTCCTCCTCTGGATTCCCTTACTCTTTCTTCTCACCATCTGTTCCTGTTTCCCACTGCTCTGACTTGTCTTCCCGCCCAGTGATGGCTAAGTTATCTGCCTCTCCTGAGTTAAGATCACATTTCATACAAAATCCAGCCACATTTTGTACTATTTCTCCTAATCTCTTGCCATTGAACTCTTCTTTTTCTCCTAATTTGATGCTCCCATTAAACGATTGCCTTCTATTCTGAACAGTAGAATCTTTTAAAAAAATAAATAAATAAATCTTGTTCCTGAACAGGAAGCACCCCAACTTTTTTCTTCTCATTCCATTTCCAAAGCAATGGTTTTGTTTTGCATTGCTCCAGTCACTTTCACATGTGTGCTCTATTGCAAAAAACCTCACAATATACAAGTATGTTATTGCTTTATCTCTGCTGTTCTATCTCTTAATGCTGAACACTGCTTTCACTGTAATGAAATATAAGAATTTTTAAAGCAATATGGTAATTTGCCTCTGTATTTCCAATGTAATTTTGGTTTTCTGTTCTGAGGGAACAGGGTGGGCAGAAAGACCTAAAAAACAAACACTAAAAAATTATTTCTCTGTAGAAGTCTCAATAGTATAGATTTCTGATGCTTATGTATTGAATGGCAAGCTTTGCTTGTGAAACATGAATGGATTTCAGCGCTCACTGCACAACCTTGTGCAAAGCTGGAAGACTAAGTCCATTTTCAACTCGCCTTCTTCTGCAGACAAACAAAAACAACGTAACAGCAACCTTTCTCACAGTGGTCATTCCAGAACGCTCGTGTAGAAAAGAGAAGAATTTGTGAGCAAAGAGAAGAATAACCTTACCAGCATGCAAGTAGGCCAGATCAGGATTTTCAATGTCTGGGTGTAGTTCTTTCAAATGGTTTCGAAACTCCACGGGGATGTTGGTTCCATAGTCACATTTAGGACAGTTATACATTTTTACGCCTTCATGCTTTCCTGTATGCAAGATGTGTTTACGGATATTTTCAGCACAGTTAGACCTACAAAGAGAAGAAAAAAAGAAATATGCTAAGTAGCAATTTACTCCCTACTAGTCGTCCAAATAAAATGCAGTGTGATAACAGAAAATAAATAGTCATCACTCATTTTTCACTACCTGCCCAATTTGTGCTTCCTGTTAGGGTTTTGTATAAATGTTGTCCTTCACATGAGGGCTCCCAAAGCTGCTTCAGGTTAGCTGAGCAGTATGTCTCCACCAGAAGCACTTAGAAAGGACCAATCTTTTACATGTGCATCTTGGAATTTTTATTTTTCTTGATGGTAGTCACCAATGAACAGAAATTAAGTAAAAGCAGTTTAGCAAAACTGAAACGCACAGAGGCCAGGAACATTCCCAATAGAGCTCACATGAACCTTTCCTACACAGTTCCTAGATTCCATAAGAATTGCTGTAAATTGTTCTTGTAAGAATATTCCACCTACTCTATCTCACGTTATAAACTGTTCCTAAAAAAGGAGACCTAAGTTGTTCAAGTTTATTCCCTTTCAAAAACACACAGACTCTGATTTTTATCTTAAATGCAGCTTTTGTGGAAGCAGCGGAGTTTCCATGCACAAAAGTCAGAGTGCATATACAATCAGTTTTATGCATCTCAAAGAAACGTTTCTAATTATATTTCTGAAAACAAAGTGTACAGAAAAAGACTTCATGTCTTTTATCCACCAAGATCCTCAATATGACAGTCATTTTTAAAGGCCGAGTCTTAAAAATTTTTCAGTCTCTTTCTAAAATTATTTTACATTAAAATTTCCTACTTCGAATTCAAAGTTTTGATGAGTTCCATATAAAATACACTGCTTCTTAATTTATTACAATTCGAAATAACCATTGTATTTATTCTTACATCAAATAACAGCTTCTATACAGTTTTTTAAGATATTCTTAGTACCCTACACTATTAATGTTGTCAAACTAGGAACAATAATTCACTTTAACTGAAGAAAGTACCAACACTCGAGTGAACCATATAAATACATGTAACGGGTCACAAATACTCCAACAAGACAAACAGTAGTATTTTGAGCAACTGATTGTTTAACTGTCACTGTTAGAAATAGCACAGGAACAGCCACCTAAATAAAGGACCCCAAAATAAACTGGAAGTAGCAGCTTGAAATTCTGTTGGAGTGCTTGTCTCTCCCTTGGAGATGGCCATAGTAAAGCTGATATCTGCCTTACGGTGCTGCCAACGCTCACCCTCTGTCATGTCCATCTGCTATATACCAGTATAATGATCAGACTCCTGAGAATGCCAGAGAAGACACTTAATGTTCACTGAAAAATGTGGGAAATATTGGTCCTCAGCATCTTTCAGGATTCAGCTCTGAAAAAATTACAATGCTCATAAATGTTGTTAAAATGAAACATGTATTTTATTAAAAAAATAAAAAGGATAGTGTACACTGCAGTGAAAGCTGGGGACAATCTGGTAACCTTCCATCACAGGTTATACTTTAAAGGGCAGTAGATTAAAGCAGAGCACACAAATCTGAAATAAAATATCTGCGTCCTTTTAGCTCAGCTCTCATACTACATTAAGGTAAAATACAAAACTTTTTATTCTGAAATATTTCTGTGAAATATATATAGGTTCTGCAGAAAGCTGTGTAAGAGTTGTGTAGAAAACCAAGCTTGTTCAAGTCATAAAAGGCCACTTCTGCCCCCTTTGATTTGTGAATTTGCTCCAACCACTTTAAACAGAGGAATCCTAGACTCCCATTCACTCAGTCATCAGTAAATCCCTGCAACTAAACACACCAACATACTGATCTGCTCATCTTGGGAAATAAAAATTTAAATAATTGTATTTTTCCATGTGATGAGGCCAGAAGGGCTTAATCATAGATGAGGACTATGAGATCACAAGGCATCACAAGTGGCCTCTTGTATTAGCTTGCAATGCAGTAACTGCAATCACAAAGCAAACCATGAAGGCATCAACTGGCAAATCCAAGTGCTTTTGAAGCCAAGTTGTACCTCTAAATATGACGAGGCAAAAATGTACTGCTTGTAAAATAATGCTTTTTCAATTATTCAGTGTGCTTTCAATGTCTCAGCTATTCGAGGTCTTCTCCTGAGTACTGTACAGCTGTGTTATTACGTGCAGGACACAAAACCCCACCAGATTTCTGTGTACGCGTGCAACTGATCTCCCTTCACCTCAAACAAGCAAACGCAGAGGCCTGTGACTGTAAACAGCGCGGTATTTTCATTAAACCATGTCATGATGAACATCTAACTAAAATATTATAGTGTTGCAACAGTGATGATAGTTCAGCACTTGACAAGCTTCATGTTACAAACTTCACTTCCAGGGGTTTACAAACTTTGAGATAAAGATTCCCTTTGTTCTGAAATTGGGCAACTTAGAGCCCAGCCCAAAAGAAATTGAGTAAAGTCTTGCAGTTTTTTGAGTTCCACTCTGAATTACAGCCACAAATAATTTAAGTGCAGCTCTTCAAGGGCTACTCTATGTTCCAGTAAGGCAAAAACAGAGCTTTCTAAGTAAAAATACTGTTATCACTTCAGGATGTAAACAGGCTTTTGTCCTTATGATCCATTTTCCTTTTTGAAGATTAAATGTATGTATTTCTGGCAATTTTTCCATGCTCTGCCATGGCAGGAAGGGAACTCATTAGAGCGAGTTAATTAGCACACAGCGATAGTCTAAGGGCTCATAGAGCAATGAGCCCGTATGGCCTCCTCCATCAAGGGCTGTGGAACTGGGAAGGGTGAATGCCTACCTTCCACCACACACATCCAGAGGAACTACAGCATCTCCATAAAGCATAATACTGCCAAGTAAGTGAGATGGATGGCAAGCTTCTCCTGAGAAATGCAGCTACTCTTACAATGAAAGGAAAAACCTCTTTTGGTTGAATGGGTGCAAACTGGAACATAGGAGGTTCCATATAAATATCAAGGAACTTCTTCACAATGAGGAGCATTGGAACAGGCTGCCAAGGGGGGTTGTGGAGTCTCCTTCTCTGGAGACGTTTAAAACCCGTCTGGATATGTTCCTGTGCAACTTGGTCTAGGTGATCCTGCTGTGGCAGGGGGATTGGAGTAGATGGTCTTTTGATGTCCCTTCCAATCCCTTGTGATTCTATGATCAGCATGGAATTTTTGCTTTGTATACTGAAACATATTTGCTGTTTTGTATTGCCCAGTGGCTGGTTTTATGCTGCTTTCCAAGTCTAAAGCATATCCTGAAGAAATGCTAGCGGAAGCTAGTTTTAATTTAACGCATATTAGGTCTAGTTAATTCTTTTGCTTTCTTTCATGTTACTTATTTCAGTTGGTAATCATGCAAATGAAGTCTAGGAGAAGTATTTTAAGTCTTTCTAGAAATATTGGATTCTCCTTGGTGCCAAGGATTAAAAGATAAATGACAGCAAGGTAACTGTTTTTGTTACCCCACCGCTGGGATTGTCGTTTATCAGATGTCTATCCTCACTTTCTCTCTTCCAGTGTTCTCCTTGCTTTTGCTATTTACTCAAAGTTTTTTTAGAATCTTGTTGATGGGAGGGATTGCTTCATCATGAAATAGAATCACTTTTCTAGTTCCAGTAAAATATAATCACTTCTGTAGTTCCATTTTCTTAACTCTTACTTCCTCCTTTTTCTAAATAAATTGTAACTTCAAGATCTTTAGGAATTCCCTTTCGTACAGTTTGCTTTTTAAACGTCGACACCTTCCATCCTAATCTTCAGCATCTTGCCATTCTCTTTTTCCCATGGATATACAGACCATCTGATTGCTTGTAGACCTAGTAGGGTATATTTTGGGATGTTACTATTGGTTCTCAAACGTTGCATTCATAACTGAAACGTGGTAATGGAATACGCTGCAGTAAAGCCAAAGTATAGGTGGGATTTTGCTTCTGCTGAAATTGGAATAGATTAAAGCAAAAGAAGCTGTACTAGGTTTGGGTAAAGCAACTGGGTTGATGTCTGATTGTATGCTTTACCTAATGGTATTGTACTTGTTAACTGTTTGGCTGATCGTTCCACAGGTTTTTCCGTTCATCAGGTGGACCTTGAACTTTCGCTAGCACTTACAGAATGGCTATATACTGTGTCATATTCATTGTAGATTACCAACCTACAACTGAGCTTGTTCTTCGGCGGTACATTTGGTTGTGTTCTCTAAAAATTCTGTTTATTTGTATCCTTTTTGCCACAATGGTAAGCCAAAACCTACAGGAATCGACAACAAACAGATTTAAGCACAAATCCAGACTGGCATTTCCCTGTCTCACTGACAGGTATTGTCCGAGAGCCTTTAGTTTTGATCATAGCCTAGATTTCCTAGCTTGGGGCTCACAGTCTTCCTTTGTCCATCCTTACAAATTATTTCACAGAATCACAAAACATTAGGGATTGGAAGGGACCTTGAAAGATCATCTAGTCCAATCCCACTGCCAGAGCAGGACCACCTAGAGGAAGTCACACAGTTGCAGCCGTTGTAACATCAGAGAAGTTTTCAGAACCTCTAGTGAGCAGGCTCCATCCACTAAGGACTTAAGCCCTAAGAAGTATATCAATGTGATACATTGATTTTCAGGTGCATTTTCATCCCTCAAACGTTGCAGTGATGCATACACTTATATCAATGCTGGTAAACGAAATGCTTGATCACAGAAAGGTAGGTAATAGTATAGAATAAGGTAGAGTAAAAAGACTAACATGTTTTTTCTATTGATGCAAATAATATAAACAGGACTGAAAAGTGTTACAGTGTAAAGATAAATGGTCAGAATTGCAGAGTTTTGGTTTCAGGGTGAGGCTTATCTCCTGTTATCTCCTGCTTATGCACTGAGCATGTTTTAGAAAATAGGAAAGTTGTCTTAAAATCCTTCTGTTTGTTCAATTAAAAATTAGAAAGGCTTCCTTACCTTTTGTACTTACTACTTACTTATGAGTAGTAGCTGTATTTCAGCTGTGCTTTGTTTCCCCTGTTTTTGATAGGATAGACAAATACTACTCTTCTGGCTGCTTTTTGGGACACCCTCATCTAGTGGGAAAGGGCAGGAGCTCAGAGCCACACCAGGAATTCATCAAACAGAACTGAGCCATGCCAGGAGAGCTTTGGGTTAACCCTGCTTGTGGCACAGTCCCATGCTAGTGAATGCACGCAGTACTAGTTTGGAAAGAGGCAGGGTGAGTGCAGGCAGGAGGGCTGAGCAGATGGGATGGTGTGTGGAGCTGTGCTGCTTGGAGAGGGATGCCTTTGCAGTACTGGTGGGGATGTGGCTTCTTGCATCCACAAGTGGATTAGCAAGGTGCTGTCATCTCCTAAGGAAGGAATCAAGGGATTGTACTTGGCCCATAACACTGATTCTCACTAGCAGCTGAGCACAAGCTTGTCCATGAAGGACATTAGGATACAAGGGGGAGGATAAAGGAGAAGGGGAGGGGTGTGGGGAAATTACAGGATTTGGCACTGCCTAGCAGTTTCATTTATGATCTTAATGTTGGAGTACAGTGTGTGCTTTTCAACTTTTCAGATGGCATCAATCTGGCAGCGAGAGCTGAAGCATTAGAGGATATGATTAAAGTTTGAAATGACCTTCATGAATTGGGAAGAATGCCCTGTAGACCTTGGAGATAAAGCAACACTCAAGTTCAGTGCTGAGGTAGAAATAACGAGCTGCACAGCTCGAGGAGGAGAGCAGAGGTAAAGGAGGCCCTGCAGTGCCTCTTGGGAGAGTAAAGGTGTGTGACACAGCTGGAAAGTGAGTGGTGGAAGGAGAAGAGAGAAACCTGGAACAGTGGTTGCATTGTTTTATGACTCAGGGTGACTTAACTGAACTTAACTGAAGGTAACTGCTGTGCTTAGCATGCTTATTTTTCAGCATCTTGAGCTTTATTATAAAGATAACCTGGGTGGTAGGGAAACTGAACACAAATTGACTCCTTTTGAGGGTGATGTTGCATCTTGGATTATATTGTATTACAGAAATCAGTTTCATCAGAGTTTGTTAACTTTCACTGTATAAAAATCTAACTGGATTTGTACAATGCAAACATTGTACAAACTTCCCTCAGAGCAAAGAAGAAGCTTCAAGCCTTTGATGTCTTTTCCACAGTAATATAATTAAAAATAATTGTATTTTGTCTTATAATTATTAAAAGCATTTATAGGCTGGACTTGATGATCTTAGAGGTCTTTTCCAGCCTCAATAATTCTGTAATTCTGTGAAAAATATTAATAAAAAACTAAACAAATACAAAAAACAATTGAAGAGTAGAACTTAATTTTCAAGACAGTAGCGGTGGCGTGGTTCAGACTGCCCAGCAACAGCCATTTGTCTGACTTGTTTGACTAGATACAAATAGATGTAATTGCTTATGCGCATGAGTGCCTAAGTAGTGCAGTGTCCCCAGACTGACTTGTGAGGTTTGTCTAAGCTCCCCACTTCAGAGGATGCAGCCACCACTGCAGTGCAATGAGTAACTTCGAGTGCTTTTGTACCAGGGGTCTGTGGCATTTGGAAAATACAACCGTGGCTAGCTCCCAGACTGCAGTTTGGTGATTTGTAGTGTCACAGGTGAGAAGGGTTGCATGTCCTGCACAGCTCCCTGGAGGCTCTGCTGCTAAACCTGGCAGCTGGCTGTAGGGATGACTCCAGGAGCAGAGCAAGGTGTTTGGAGAATGTCTCCTATTCTTGTCCTTCTTCGTTACGCTGCCGGACATAAAGTTATCTGGGCCCAAAGGAGAAATGTAAGCTTAGATGAAGTAACACGTCCAAATTTCGCAGTAGTTCTGAGAGCTGTTCAGATGTGTTTGGGACAGAAAGACGCACAAAATGACAAATTGTCCTGTGCTCTGACTTGCTTGTATGTGACTTGGCTTTCATTTGAAAGCATTCTGTTTGGATGAATGCTCTGCCAAGCCAAGACTAGGATTTACTGCCAACAGGGCTGAGGGCTCTTTTAGTAACAGGTGGTATAGCTAGAATCGCCCAGCAGGGTGGCTTGTCTCCCATGGGGACTGTGCTTTCTGAATTAACCTGGATGGGAGCAGAGCTGTGCTTACCGTGGCTGCTAGGCTCAGGATGGCTCATGTGAGACATTGTCACTGTGACTTTGGACCAGATACATTCTGTGTATGGGTGGCTTCCCAAATTAGTCGTTACTTCACAATGAAACCCAGAACTTTTGTTTGTGACACCTTGTTCACAAACCTCACAACTAACAAAAAGCCTGTTGTCTGGCTGAGGTTGTCAACTGGCTCATGAAGTCAGTCTTTGTTACCTGAGTGCAATAATAAATGGGATGGTTGGTCATAAGTGATAGGTTGTGTAATCTGCTTTCTTTCACCACAGCAAGATGAAAAATTAGTTTATTTCTCACTTTCACTTTCTAGTTTACCTTGTTTGGTCCTGCTGTAGTGTAAAGTAGGACCTGCAGAGTGTCAAATCAAATCCTTGATTTCAGCCTTGTTTGCCTTTCCAAGCTGCCTTACTTTACTAGCACGTTCACTGCTGAATTTGCCTGTGTTGACTTAACTTTTCTTAGTATTTTTCTTGGCATATCTGTATCCTATCTGGCAGCAGCCCTTTATTTATCAAGAAAGTTCCCTCAGAGGTGTTAAGTGGTAGCAAAATTTTCAGAGACTTCCATAGGCAACTGACACTTCTCTTTTCTGAGAACAGCTGTCACACTAGCCTGTGCTGGGACTGGAGCATAAAAAATGTGCCAAAATGATCAATAATCATGGATTGTGATGACAGGATTAACTCAAGGGAAAATTTCTCCTTAAACTCTATATTGCACAGTCATTGTTGAGTAACTGCCATTCATGCTTCCAAACAGCCAAACGTTTGTTTATTATTTACAAACTCTAGGTTTTACTATCTGTACTTGTGCATTTTTATTTAGTTCCTCAAATTGCAAAATTTCTTACTTTTTGAAGGCCTGAGGCAATGGCAAAGAATAATACAGAGATATTTAAATTCACCTTTCTTTCTCTGCAAGACTGTGTCATGCTATTAGCTTTCTATTACTTTATTCTCAGGATGTGACTGTCAGAGTTGCTGGGTACTTGCTCATTCTTTTGGGGCCTTTTCAGTGTCTTGTACAATGAATGATGTTGGAAGCAATGACAAATGACAGTGGCAAAGGACTGGCATTTTAAGTAGCAAAAGGTTTGTCTGTGTGCCTCAAATCTTGCCTCGTCTCTGCCAGTGAAGTGATCCTGCTGTGGCAGGGAGATTGGACTAGATGATCTTTCGGGATCCCTTCAATCCCTAATGATTCTAGGATTCTACATTTACTGATCTAAATTCAGGCACAACATCTTTGCACAACACATTTTGCCTTTCTTGGTGGCGTTTTCACCAGCTCAATTTCTCTAACCCATTTGTATAGATTTAGTCCTATTAATTGTGTTGCATTGTAGCAGCAGCTTTCCCCAAGCACCCTCCTAAGGGAGTGGTTCCCAAGGAGTTGTTCTCTCTGGAGTACTTATGAGCTCAGTAGCTCATTTTTGGTGATGGGTAGCTTGCAGTGAGAAATGAATCAGAACTACAGAAGTCAGGTCACCAGCTGACGTAGCAACTTCTGTTGAAAGCCCTCTGCAGAGCTCCTTGTGTACCCTGTTCAGGGAAAATTGGGGAAAGATGTATTTTGCTGGGTGATGGTTTTAAATGTTACTTTCAGCCTTGGCCCTGAATTCATAGAATAAAACAATTGTTTAGCTTGGAAAAGACCTTTAAGATCATCAAGGACTGTTAACCCAGTACTGCCAAATCCACCATTAAACCATGTCTTTAGGTACCACGTTTATATGTATTTTAACTATTTCAGTGGTTGGTGATTCAACCACTTCCCTGGGCAGCCTGTTCAAATGCTTAACAACTCTTTTGGTGAAGAAATTTGTGTCCAATCTAAACCTTCTCTGGTGCAACTTGAGGCCTGTCAGGGAACTACAGGCCTGTCAGCCTGACCTCAGTGCCAGGGAAACTGATGGAGCAGGTTATCTTCAGGGGCAATAAATGCGCACCTGAGGGATGCCCAGGGGCTCAGGTCCAGTCAACATGGATTCAGGAAGGGCAGATCCTG